>BQNB010038989.1:10672-48365 GCA_026074375.1 Tanacetum coccineum | reverse complement strand
GACAAAATGCACAATATACAAGCATAATATGTTCACTTTTCATCTTTTTAGGGTCATTTTTGGCATAAAACGGATATGTGACCAATGGTTGACTTTGTTGACTTGTGTTGACTAAACATCCGGCTCTTGTGTACTCTTTCCGTCTCGTGTTCATTTTGTCCGGTTTTTGGCTCTTTTCATGTGATTCTTGTAATATCCGTACCTACATATCATAAAAGACAAAATACACAATATACAAGAATAATTTGCATTATTTCATCTTTTTAGGGTCATATTTTGATATAAAACGGATATGTGATTTCTCGCATATCACCTGGTAAGGCAAACGTAGTAGCCGATGCACTAAATAGAAAGGAGAGAATTAAGCCTAGGAGATTTCGAGCTATTAACATGACCATTCAGCCGGGTATCAAGAGTAAGATACTAGCGGCTCTGAATGAAGCATCTGAGGTTATCAATGCACCATCAAAAATACTGCATGGGCTAGATAAACAAATGAAGCGTAGGAGTGATGAGGCATTGTATTACATGGATCGAATATGGGTTCCTTTGACGGGTGACATAAGAACCCTGATAATGGACGAAGTACATAATTCAAGGTACTCCGTACACCCATGAGCGGATAAGATGTACTATGATCGTAGAGATATGTACTGGTGGCTAAGGATGAATAAGGATATAGCCTTGTATGTTAGCAAATGCTTGACTTGTTCGAAGGTTAAGGCTGAACATCAGAAGCCATCCCGCTTACTACAACAACCTAAGTTCCCTGAGTAGAAATGGGAGAGAATAGCCATGGACTTTATCATGAAATTGCCAAGGACCAGTAGTGGGCATGATTCAATCTGGGTCATTATGGACCGATTGACTAAGTCTGCTTATTTCCTACCGATTCGTGAAGATTTTAAGATGGATAGACTAGCTAAACTCTACCTCAATGAAATTATGGCAAGGCATGGTGTGCCGATATCGATAATATCTGACCGCGATAGTCGTTGTATGTCACGATTTTGGAAATCGATGCAAGATGCATTAGGGACACGCTTGGATATGAGTACGGATTACCATCCACATACTGATGGTCAAAGTGAGCGTACCATTCAGACTCTGGAAGACATGCTTAGGGCATGCGTCATTGACTTCGGAGGAAGTTGGGACGTTCATCTTCTATTGGTTGAATTCTCCTACAACAACAGCTATCATTCTAGCGTGAGATGTGCACCGTTCGAAGCCCTCTACGGGAGGAAGTGTCGCTCACCCATCCTATGGGCAGAAGTCAGATAAAGACAATTGATTGGACCCAATATCGTATAAGAAACTACTGAGAAGATCTCCCAGATCAAGGATCGGCTTAAGGCCGCACACGATCGTCAAAAGAGTTATGCCAACAAACGAAGAAAACCTTTAGAATTCAGTGTGGGTGATCATATCCTGCTCAAAGTATCACCTTGTAAAGGTGTGGTACGCTTTGGGAAGAAAGGAAAATTAGCACCTAGGTTTGTTAGACCCTTTGAGATCACAGAAAGGATCGATCCAGTAGCCTATCGATTAAGATTACCTTAAGATCTAAGCAGTGTTCACGACACGTTTCACGTGTTGAATCTCAAGAAATACTTGGCTGACCCAATAACTTTAGAGGAAATCTAAGTTGATGCTAAGTTGAACTTCATAGAAGAGCCTGTAGAGATTCTAGAGCGTGAAATCAAGAAGTTGAAGCGGAGTAGAATTCCTATTGTCAAGGTTCGATGGAATTCGAAATGAGGTCCTGAATTTACTTAGAAACGTGAGGATCAAATGAAACTCAAGTACCCTCACCTCTTTAGCTCTAGAACTAGTTGAATTTCGGGGTGAAATTCTTTTAAGGGGGTTAGACTGTAACCTTTGTAATTTTCCAGACTTATAATGTTCTATTTAATCCTTTGATTTATTACTTTTGTTGTTTCTGTCAGATCAGTTACCGTGCTAACTGTAGTGAATCTATAATTTATTAAGTTATAGTTCACTAATTTATTAAGTTATAGTTCACTTTATGCCTGAATTATTTCTTTTTTAAATATTTACATCTATATATTTAATCACTTACTGGGAGATTTATCCCGCATTCAACTTAAAACGATAAACAATGCGTCCCGACACGTCAAATTATTGTACATACTAAATTAAAACATCTTAACTATGAAATTATTTCTTTTGATATTTTTAAGACTACTAAACTTATTTATAACACTTACTTAAATACGTGAACTTTCGAGGTTACATTTACTTAAAAACAAAGCACAATACAAATTCTGACAAGAATCCAAAATACCATCCTTGGATCCTTGTTCGACCGGCCCCCATAGGGGAACATACTAGCATAATTTTTGGATCCTATTAGTCCTTATGAAATTGTCCATACCTTCATTTTAAACACACACACTAAAATACCAAAAACACACACAACAAAAACTCTCTCTTTTCCTCTCTTCTACTTGGGTCGGATGAACACAAACACCACAAAAAAACCATACATTTTTCAACTTGTTTCAAGAATATGGAAGCTTGGATATACTCGGGATAAGTTCTAGTGATCGTTTGGGTAAATAAACAACGTTTGAGTTGTTTGGTTAACTTTAATCTCCTCCTAAACCCCTCATTTTTGTAAGTAACTAATTCTTAATAATACTTGTACTTTTGTTAACCTTATGATGCATAAACACTAGTTGTACACTTATTTTTGGTAAAATGAAAAGCTAAAAGTTATAGAAATGTTAAAAAGAGATGCGTTTGGTTAGTATGAAATAAAAAGAGAATATAAGGAATGTATCATTGTAATATTATGGTTGTGTTGGTGAAATAAAACTTTTGGTCATAAGTACCTATAGCTTGTTCGGCTTATTAATAAGCATTTGAGTGCTTATTATGGCTAATTTTGGTTTCGGTGTAAAAAGAAAACAAAGAAAATGAAGTATTTGGTCCTTTAAACTTTTGGACCATTTTTATTGCTTATTTCATGGCTTATTTTTGAGACTAAAAAGGCTTCGTAGCTTAACGGCGCTCGTTATAGCTTATTTTGGGAGTTCAAGGTCTCAGCCCAACAAGCCAAGCCCAACCGAGGCTTTGGCTTGGGCTTGAGAGGTCCGGCTTATTTTCGTGGCTTTTGGTTTAGCTTATTTTGATATTAAAAATGCTTATTTGCTTATTATATAGCTTATTGGATTTATTTTGAGCTTATTGTATTTTGGTATATCCATTTGGACTTAGTGGACCGAAAAGCCCAATAAGGCTCATATAGCTTTCGGCTTATTGGGTTAAGAGCTTTTCGGCTTATTTTCGTAACTTAACAAAATGGTTATTTAAGTTATTTGGCGTATGGCTTATTTTCGAGCTTAATAAGTTTCGGCTTGTAAGCTTATTTATTATATAACCTACTTTCGTATGTAGCTTACTTATTTTTCTGAGTATTTTGACTTACTAAACTTAATAAATATGTTGGTTATGTATGATCGGGCTAACTAGTAAACTCGTATTGAATATTTTGGTTATGTATGATCGGGCTAACTAGTAAACTCGTATTGAAATAAACTTATGGGCTAAAAACTTAACTAGTGATTTTGGGCTAACATTGGGCTATTTTGCCCAATGTGTGAAAACAAGTGATTTCGGACTTCTAAAACGGATTATTGATCAACTTATTGAATTCGGACTTATATGATTTAGGATAATTAAAATATTCGTTAAAAATGTGTTTTGATAAAACGTAGCATAAACGTGGCATTTAGCATTTTGTCGAGAATTAGTTTAAGCTTGAAGAAGTGATTTGGAATAAGGTTGATGTGCTGTCGTGTAGGGTCAATTATTTGATTATCAAGTTTTACATTTATATTTAGCCGACAAACCTAAAACAACACTTTAACGAGCAGTGTACCTGGTCAAGATGGAGTTCGCGGTAAGTAGGGTATCGAACACTAAGAGTGGAAATTTAATCCTATATTCTATCAGTATTTTAATTAGTCTATTTACTGGTTGTCTAATGAAATGGGGGGATTCAGCCTGGGAGACTGGCATGGTGATGACAAATACCAATTCAATACAAAATAAACACAAAAGATGAAGATTAGAAGATAAAAAGCGGTACAAGCCAAATGATAGAAAAATGTATTAGCCATATTAAATCCGGTTCAATGCTGGTTTGTTTGTTTTAGTGCAATAATTTACTTATCTCGAAGAGGCATATCATTCTTAAGACTTAGGCTGGACATCATCCTAAGACCTAGACACAATTAATCATGTCACAATTAATGCATTCGCATAAAGCATCCTTTAGTTTAATTATAATCTATCTTAGAGAATTAAAGCAGTGGTGATCCTGTTAAAACTCTAGCCCAACGGGACTTTACCCACTTATTGTTTGAAGGTGTTTTATATACTAGTAGTTCACTATTCCAATATTTTTCAGTTAATTAAGAGCATGATTGCTGAAACATAAACGGGTCACCTACCGGTCCAACTAAGCTCATAATCAAAAGATGTTAATTATAGAGCTTGTTTGTTTGAAAACATTAAAACGGGAGTCACCTAAACGGTCCAACTTATTTGCCTCCATAATCAAAAGATTAATAAGACAGAACGGTATTTTGGGTTTCTATTGGTCAGTAATATAGGGACACGATATGTTTCTGGTGAGCCTCTCCCGGTATCTGGATTACTTGGTCCGTTTTTTTAAACCCACTTTCCAAGTTGGAATTTAATAGGTAGCAGATTCAAAACCTTAATAACAAGTATTGAGTGAACATGATTTGCGTGATTAGGAATAATGATATATGTGCCATGTGACTGGGGTATTGATGATGAGTTAATTATGGGGATATTATTAGTGAATGATAATGGGAGTTGATTATGGATAATAAAAAAATTGTGGAGATAAACACATAATGGTACTAACAATCGGATGAATGGATAAATTAAAAGAAATCGATTTTCTTAAAACAAACCAAAAACCATTGGAACTTTTCATGAAGGAGGATAGATGGCTTAATACCCAAAGTGTATTAGCCAACAAAGCCATTGTTAATTATAAAAACGCGGTAATCAAAGATTTAAATTGAATTGTAAATCAACACCCCCAAAATTCTGGTATGCTGCGAATGGTTGAAAAATATGGGTGCTACGTTCAAATATCCCATTTCAATGTTGAGGGAGAACTAATATTCAAGGATATTGGGAAATCGTACGTATATTGGACCGTGTTTTTTTTTTTTAAGGTTAGATAGAGGGCTGTCACTCGAGGCCTTAGCATCAAAAAGAGCAGGGGTCTTATTCCCACTCCATGGGTCCCTTATTGTCATGAAAAGCTAATAAAATCTTTGCCCACTATTCTATTGTTTAATTAAACAAAGTTCATTACTACCAAAAGGCGTCCGTGTGGAACTCTTAAAGCCTGGGTTTTTAGATAGTTATAGTGGCATTTGTAAACTTTATAATATTACACAGAATCCATAGGCATTGATAGGGCACCAGCATCCGGCCCCAAGCAAAGGCGATGTTACCGGAGGGACCGGTTTGTGTTACAGGGCGATTAATGTGACATCCTTCCTTCAGTGTCCCGGATGGTGAAGGAATATAGTTGCAAAAGAGGGGGAGCATAGGTTTATTATGTTGCCGGCAAAACAATTTGATTATATCAAATCAATACTACAAAACTTAATTGATGGAGAATAAGGTTTACAACGAATATTAAATGACATATTAAGCTTGGTGGGGTAAAGTAAAGTTAAGCACATATAGCTAATTTTTAAGTTACACATAGACTCCTGTTAAATAAAGGGCTATAACTAATAGGAGAGAGATATATGTTCCTCCCGATATCGGGAATGTGCTGCGGTTGGGCGGAAATGTTGTGGGGGGCCCTGGGATCGGGCTCAGACTGTGGGTTTTTTGTCACTATGTTGTTTTGAGGGATATTGGCCCTTTACCCGGTCCTTGTTATTTTTTTTTTATTAGCTGAGCTTCCTAGAAACGTGAGAGAATGAGATGTTTCTACGCTGAATTAGTTTTAGTCTACGCTCTCCAATCAATCCCCTTGCCCGATTCATTTCTTCTCAATCAATTTTGTCATGAAACACTCTAAGGCCGTTTGTTTTTTGGATCACTATATTTTGAAAGCTCAACGGACCGTAGTATTTACCTTATTGCCACGCTGCCCGTGGTGTGAGGTTGTGCTTGGCCAATCCGTGAATGTGAACAGCTTTTTCGTTTTTGATTGTGTTTCACTCTATGTGTATCTCAAGTGTCAATCTTTTTACCCATTTCCTTTTGATTTCTTTGCATTTGGATGCCTGGGCGCACGTGACCTGGCCTCGTAAGGTCTAGGTTAGGCGACTTCGTTGGGGCTTTGGGTGTTTTGTTGCTTTTGAATTTGGACGCTTAATATGAGGATTTATTGTTGTGTACGTTGTTGGATATTGTTTTGTTTGAGGTGACTATTTAATGTAATACTCTAGCCAAGGATGTGTTATGTACTTTACATTTATCCCAATTGAGTTAACCACTTCCACGGTTGTTTTAATTGCTATTTAGATCCCTGTGTCGTTGATTTGTGTCGTTAATACTATAGTGTAATATGGGAATTATGCGAAAAGTTGACGGAGATGTATGAATTCGCTAACTTCTGAACAGAGTGGTTTTTTATGTTTTTTTGTTTTTATATATAATACAAAGTTTTTATTTTGTAATACCACTTTTCATAGCTCGGCATTTTTATTTTTTGCTCAAACAGTTATAAGGAGCTGGTTGAGTGTGTTTGACTTTGGCCTTGTTGCTTATTTTAATTAGGGCACCTTTTAGACTAGTTCGGTTTTATCAAAAAAAAAGAAATAGGCACAATTGCGGTATTTGGATTTGGGCTTAGATTCTTAAAAGTTTTCTTTCCTTTAAAAGGGTATATTAATATATTTTAACAGGTTTATGTGATTATTTTTTATGGTGATATAAGGAAGATAAGGACCGTTATCATTTTATTAATAATAATGATACGGAGATTAAGGTTAGTTGGTTTTTTTATTTTTTTGTAAAGTTAATTTGTGTCAGTTTTGGTTATTTTTGGACGGTGACTTGTTTTTGGGAAGCTCATAATTAGGATTTAACTTTTCTCTGTTGACCTAGGAGTTGGGGAGGAAGTTTAGGAGGTTGACTCAGTTTGGCTACCATCCCGTGAGATAAGTTGAACAATAGGGTTTGACTTTTTGAACCTTTTTGTAGAGGGAAAACTTCCGGGCTCTCTTTGTAGTACTTTTTCCGTCTCGCTTTGGCCGTATTTGTCCTTTAATTATTCTTTTTGATTTCCTGCTTAATCCCGTAACACCTACACGCAATAAAGAAAAAAGACAAAAACAGACAACGGAAATTATACAAGCATTTTTTTCTTCGTTGCGTTGCCACCATGTGTCGTTTGGTTCTAATTTCGTTAGTAGCTGGTTCGTTATTGCGCCCAAAAATTTGTTATTAAGAAGAGGTTAAAAAAGGAATTATGGTTGTTTTCAAATTCTATGATCAAAAATTCCCTAAACTTAAGAGAGTAGTGTCCTCACGCAATAAATGTTAATTTTGCCTTATACCCAAATTATCTCCTCCAAAACTGTCAAGCCCAGAACCTAAAATCTTTGAATAACAAAGATAGATTTGTTTATTGTAGAGAGAGTTAAGAGAATCACAAGTTTATAATACACCATATATCCCATTTTTGGCGCTCTTCTAAAATACTCTTAAGGTTATTCTATCTAATAGACCCCAGTATTCTCCTACATTAGGGCTTTATTTATTTCTTTATTTTTTGTTTTTTAACTATAAAAATTATGAAGTCTTGATGTATTATAAAATTTAGTAACGCGTGTTCCGAACCTATATTTTCCAATAAAACTGTTAGTGGAATGATAATCATTCATGTAGGACAACCACAAGATTAGAATTTGCCCTGCATTTTCGATCCGGAGAATGCCCCCAAAAGAAGGATAGTTATTCGATCTGTGTCGCCGCTTGTGTCACTGGGGATATATGTTAGGCACCTGAGATAGAGATTTATCCACCCAACATACTTGCTTAGCTGTCTTCGTAACAATTAATATGAAAATATCACAAGCGCGGCTTTAGATCAATATCTGTGGTTTCATGTAAAGTAAGGGGACTATTGATGCTAACGATACTACTTCGATAGTTTTGGCGACACATGTTCGGTGTGTGCTATTAAGGCCTTAATTAATAAATGTACTCCGCCATGTCATGGGGTGGTTTAGCTGGTTTTAGATGGCTGGGGTGGGTAGTGTTGCGGTGTTCGGTGAATGGTTTAGGTGGGGAGGTGGAGTATTATATTATGTGGGCTTTAGGTGTTTCGGAGGAGTGGGGGGTGGTTTGGTTTTTTTTGTGGGTTGGTGGGTAGCATCGTAACTTATATATTATGTTTGGTGTGAATGGCCGTTCTTTTTACTACGTGGGTGGTGGGGGGCTGTGCGAGGGGGGACCTAGGTGGGGGTGGGGGGGGCGTTGGGGGGGTTGGGGTGGGGGGGCGTGGGGTGGGGGGGTTGGGTGGGACGGGGGTGGGTGTGGGGGTTAGGGATGGGGGGTATGGGGTCGGGTTGGGCACTGGGTGGTTGAGGGCTTTGGTCGTACTCTTGCGACTTGCGGTGAAGTTGGTTGGTGGGTGGGCCGCGGGGGGGGGGGGTGTGGGGGGATAGGGATGGGGGGAGGTAGGGGTTTAATTGGGGATACATTTTGGGTGCAAACCTGCATACTCAAGGTTCTGTGATTGTATCTATATTGCAAGAAACCTTCCAGTATGTATCGGAGGGTGTGGCAGGGATTGTTGGGCTTCTAGGATTGTGGCAGGTGCTGGTAGTTGCCACCTATAGGTCTTTGTTTGTTTTTAATAAAAGAAATGGGGCAAGGTAGAAGGAGAAAAAAAGAACAGAAAAAAAACAGAAAAAGAAAAAAACAATGTTATAGTAAAAGCGAAAAATAAAAAAAAACAAAAAAAATAAAAAAAAAAAAATAAATAATAGAGAAAAACATAAAAATCGAAGATAATTTAATAAAAGAAGATACAAGAAAAGTGAAACAAAAAAAATACATAAGTAAAAGGGGCCGGGAGACAAAAAAGAAAAACGAAGGGAAGAAAAGAAAGAAAGTGAAACAATCATTGTTCCATTTTTAGGAAAAATGAGTAAATAGAAGGGATAGGAATGCCGAAAAACATACAATCATTAGAAAAGAGACGTAAAGGTGAAAAACGGGGCTGAGTAAAATAAGAGATAAGAGAACAGTAAAGATAAAAGTCTAGCTAGGGTCTCGTTAGTAAACTAAAAAAACGGCGGGCGAGTTCTTAGGGGAAATAAAAAAAAAGGGGGTGCAAATAGGATACTACAAAAGAAACAAAAATCATGTGGCCTAGAGAAAAAAAAGAAAACAAAAACAATTTCATATAAAGAATAGGCACAAAATGGGTGGGTGAGGGTGTGGGGCAGGCAAAAAAGAGTGAAATATCAAAAAATGTTAAGAACACAGAGAGAAAAAAAAAATAAAAACGAAAAAGTCAGAACGTATCGCCCTGGATTTTGCCATCCCTCAAAGAGTTAAGATTTGTTTTGCTTGCTTTTTGAGGGAATACGTGTGTTGTAATTTCGGGTCGGGTTTTTATTTTCTTAACTAACTTCCTTTGCCTTTCATCTTATACAAGGCTTAATATCTACTTTCATGTCACCCTTCTTGAATAAGAGAAAGGAAACGAGCCCTAGTGGATGGCTTTTCTCGTGTGTGCAAAATGAAAATGAAACATATTTAAGAAAAACTAATAAATGATCCGCCATATCTAAGTTTAATAAATCCCCATTATTAAATTAAATACCAATCACCTAATTTTATATCTAGTTAAATTTTGATCTGAAAAAAAAGAAATTTTGAGCGTACAGTTACTTATTAGAAAATATTGGTTTTTGATATTATCTCTCTAATATCCTTTAGGGCACCTCCTGTTTTTAGCACCTGTCCTTTTGGCGGCTGGTGAGGAGATTTGATCAGTCTGTGCGAATTATGAGACATACCCAGACCCACCCGCCACGCACCAACTCTTTTCCTTCTAATTCAAACCGACTTAATTCCTTCTTATATATAACTTTCTCTCGCCGCCTCGCCGGCCCTCTTTTGTCTAAACGTCCCGCTCTTTCCCCCGTGATTGGCCATTCGTTCATACATGTCTTAGTACGCGGGGTCAGCCTTTGGTTTCTTGATCTACGTCCTCTCCCCACCAATACTACTATATTTTGTCTATTTGTTCGGGGACCAGTGAGGGTGGAAAGGGGGTGGGGCGGAGAGGGCAGTGGAGCAAGGGGATTAAGTACGAGTATCATTGGGAATTAGACCCGCAAGCCGTATTAATAGCGCGCCTCTGGGGTCGGCGTGGGCGGATGGTGGGGTAAGTGCGTCTGTGTAGGCCAGCTGTGACTTTTGTTTGTTTCTTTGGGTTACAGCTATTTTCGCTTGTTTTTTGTGGGCTTCTTGATTTCTTTATTTTTTTTAGTTGTTATTTTCGTATTGCCTTTGGTTGTTACCTAGGCAGTCTTAACACTATTTGGTTTATAACTGAATTGGTGGTGCCTGTGTGATAGTTACGTTTTATATTTTCATTATATACTCTTTTTGGTATTATTTATAACTATTCTTTCTTTATGGTGTTAAAAAATATTGAACGTGAACCTAAAATAAAGCCCCAACCTCAAAGAGTTGTTACTTTCTATCCTGGAGAAATTATTAGGCCTGAGACCCAACCTTCAATAAGACTATAACTCTCAGCCCGTCAGCACTTACGTGCCCACAATACATGGGACAGAAAGCAAGCATGCATATTAATCTCATTTTATTTTCCTTGTTTATTTGTGTATATAGTTTAACTATTTGTTTATAACAAATTGTGTATACTCTCTTATGGTGTAAATTTGAACAACAGTCTTGCCAAAACTATTATGTCAGCAAGATTAATACTCGTGTAATATGTTGATGCATATAATGCTCAAGTAGTACGCGAAGTTATTTATATGGAATGTTGTGTTCTTTGAAACAACAGTGCTATAGATAAGGCTATCATCCATAGAAGACGGTTTTAAGTCATTAAACGGTGTTTTTTGTCCATCAATATACGCCAAAATGAAAAAGGAAATTACCCTTTTCAGCATAAGAACTTCATCTTGCAATCCGTCGATTGCTGTCTATCGTTCTCGTGGTTGTTTATACCATGTGTTGGTAATCAAAAGCACAAAACGAACAAACAAAGTCGAACAAACGAAGCGGAAGCTTTATTCCAATACCAAACCAAATTACAAAATCAAATTCAAAGGTACCTTTTCAAAGCTTTATTCCAATACCAAACCAAATTACAAAATTTCAATTCAAAAGGTACCTTTAGAATTTGTGTTTGGTACCTTTTGAATTGAAATTTTGTATTGGTACCTTTGAATTTGGTTTTGTAATTTGTTTGGTAATTTGAATAAAGCTTCTGCTTCGTTTGTTCGAATTCGTTTGTTCGTTTCGTACTTTTGATTAACAACACCATGGGAAGAGTAACAAGAAGAGGTTGTGCCAGTGTCCCTGACATCATAAGATTAAATTCAGTCTAGTGGTCGAAATATATCGTATGAAGACTCATAAACAAACACAATCCTTAATTTTATGAGATTCTGTTGCAGCCATATTTACTTATGTATGTACTTAATTAAAGGGGCAATGTTATAATTGGTGGTCCGATTTGGTTGTTATACTCTATGATGTCCCAACCCGGTGATCATACTTTTTGTAAATAGGCTAATCTGGCAATCTGATCATCTAATGACCGTTTCTTGCTTATGAGAATATTTTCTGATGATCCGGCTTTTCACTAGATTAACAACTAAGGCAGTTCATATAAGTATTATAACCAAATTAACTCATTTGATACAGTTTTCAAATTAGCCATTCAAATTTCAAATAAGTATAATGACGAGGTAAAAACATGATTGAGTATAATCTTCCAAACAGACCAATAGTTAATAAGAAACACACTTGGCCGTAATGAACTGTAACTGTTGAATAAGTAAACAAACACTATAAGATAAAAACAAACCTTCGAGAATTTATCGCTCTTGAGATCAAAGCAGCCGAATGATTGTAATTGTTTGAAAAACCACTCAGTTGGTTGAAACCTGCAATCTAAATAGTCGAATGTAGGTTTAATCCTATGTAATCATACAGCATATCGATCATTTCAGATACAAAAAAGAAGAAGAAGAAAAAAGCAGAATGAACAGAATATGATATAAAATGGAAACTAAGATAAAGTGCGATCTACCTTGTGATGTGAATCTCGAAGAGACGCTACAATTGTATACCAACTCTTAATTTTTTTATTTATTTTGTAACAAAACTACCGAGTTTTTTCTTTGGGTCGTGCTTTCTTCATTAAGGATCATGTCAGCAATTTATACCAAATCAATCTTGTAAAACCAACAATTAGCTCGAACAAGCTCCAGAACAGTCAAACTTATCATTAAACAACAGGTTTTATAAACTAGGTAACTTAAACAACAGTAAAAAAATTGTTACCCAAGCAAAGAAATGTAAAAGTTGATTGTTAAATTTCACATTCAACTCTTATGGAAACATGAGAGACAACATAAAAAAACCAAAGTTAATGCATTTAGATCCGTTTCGAAAACTATAAACTAATCACAACAATTTAATTCATGATTCAACTGTCATCGTATCAAACTCAACCATCTACGCATTTAACCATAACTTGAATATTCACCGTTGTCGTGGCATACTGCCATTAGCATCTATAATTCACTTTTTCGTTTTGCTTTCTCTTTTTATAGTCCCATCTTTATGAAACGAAGCTTAGTCAAGTCGCTTTGATAAGAAGAACCACCATGACAAAGATACATGTCATAAGAAACATCAAAAGCCATGTGAAACAAGAAGTTTTGGAACCCTGAGAGTATATAGCCATAGCTTGTGTATTTGCTCGTCCAGTGGTTGCTAAGCTATGCTCAACTGCTTTTTCTGTTGAATCAAGAATCTGCACTCGAATTGCACCTAAAGTTTTAATATGCTAAAAGGGTCCCCCCTTGATCATTGGATATAAAAATAAACATGACTTACTCTTTCGGTATTTTGTATGGATTTGTTCATCGTAAGACTGCTTTCTTTAAGTTGTCGTGCTAAAACCACCATTTCATCTGTCAAATCTTCTTGAAGTTTTCTGTTTGAGGAAAAACATATGAGCCCTCTTTTTATTAGAGGTGGCAAGATGGGTAGGTTGGATCACAGCTCAACTTAAGTTTGGGTTGAAATGTGTAAATTTTTGTAAAGGTGAAACAGTAACTACAAATACTTTTAGCTAAGATAGTACAGGTCAACTTCCAAGCAATTTGACCCGTTCCCCTTTTAGCTAATATAGTAATACTTCTAAATTTTGACCCGTTTGAGATAACAAAGTTCAAATCAACTCATTCAACAAAATTTAGACATCTGTTTCACTTATGTACCTGTGTTTTGTGATATGTGCTTGTGCTGCAGCATCCAGTTTAACAGGAGATGACGATTCCGATGATTCAAAGGTATCTTGACCTTTGTGCTCAGCTGATGAGGCTCTGGTAAATCATAAAGAAACATATAAGTATAACGAAATCAAAACCATACGCCAAAGCTTAAATCAGCAAAATCTTGTAGTTTCGACTTACACCAGTCTTCTTCTCAAGCCTGGCGAGAGGATAATACTTTCTTCTTCGTCTTTACTAACGTTTTCCTTAAACGATGTATTAACTCTGAGCTCTGGAAACGCTGCAGTATCCAACTGACACCAAATGTTATAAAACATAACTATAAAGTATCAGATGTCTATCTAAAACTTATGTATGTTAGGAAAATGAAATAAGTCTCACCATAGGGCTAGCCAGTTTAGCTGCAATCGCTTCAATCTTGTCAGAGTAGTCACTTACCGAGGCTTTCGAAACTCTAAGGGCATAAGAGGAAGATCACAGTACTATCAGGATGAGCATTTTTGTTAAACTCAGATTCGATCCCTTTACTTTCAAACGGGTTGACGCCCAAAATTTGATGTTAAATGCATACAACCATCTACATTTTTATAAATTAACGCTTCAAGGCTACTAATGTAATAAATTGTAAATGTCTAAAAATTCTAAAACAAAGTGTTGAGGTCAACACGAAACCCAGCCCATACTAACACAAGTTTTGAGTCAACCGAACCAGCCCATAACTAAAAGAACTTTTTTGACCCGTGCCCTCTATATGAGATTCTATTACGAGCAATCACAAAGCAACAAAAGACACCCCCAGGCACAAAGCAAGAAAAAGTAAAGGATTCGAGCCTGTTAAAATCTTCTGAAGTTTTCCTCCAGAAAGTTGTCCAGTTGTTCTCTTAACAGTAGCAACATACGCAACATCACGATTGCATTAACTCAAAACCCACAATTTAAGATGTCATAAATGGCATTCAGTAAAAAAACTGAAAATGCTTATGCTTTTTATAATAGTCAAATAAGCACTTTTAAACACCAATTCATAACTTGAATATTCGATAATGTGCATTTCATCGATAATCACTCAGTTAGACAGATTGGATGAACGATCCAAACACTCCCTCAAATTAGTAGCTAATTCACAATGAAGTACTTTATAAAAACTTGTTCAGTAGAACATGTAATTAAAGGGCTGATGTCACAGAATATCAACGCACTTGTGTCTAAAGGACTTACATGCATAAGTTTCGCTTTATTTTTTTGTGAGAGCCGCTGCAAAGCAATCTTTTCAGATGATTTCGTTTTTACTCAATCACATCCTCAAAAGAAACCTTTACACGATTCATTCGTTAGCACTTAATTGAGCTCAAAATAAGCAAACTTTTCACCCTTTTATCATTATATGGTAACAAACAAGAGATTGTTTTTTTCTTTTCATGCATGCAATATACTATATTCTACGGCAAATCGTATAGTAAGCGACCATCACATAAAAAGATTAATTAAAGAACGAAGGCATGTCACATTCCTGTGCATTCTTTTCAATGAACACCCGCCAACAAAATGTAGATATCTTACATATTGTGAAAAAAAACGATTACTTGGCCGCTTGGCCATACATCCTCTAATAATGTCCGTTCATTTATACAGAATTATCAAACATTTTAATTTAACCAAAGGGTGTATTTTTGTTTTTACAAAAAAGGCGTTGTTGTCGCTTTCTTGAACATGGCATAAACGACAAAATACACATATTTGGGCGGCCTATAAATTAAACGTAAATGGTTAGTGGCTCCTAAGACGTATCAAACGGGAAAAAAACGCAAAATTTTGGTGCAAACTAGTCGTTTTTTCTTGACGAAAAAAAGAAACATAACTAAATTATAGGAAATGCAAACATAGGCAATGAGAAAAGGTAAAAATTTCATGATAAAATAACATTGGATGTGGATCTATGTACCTTTATGGTATTGGAATCATGTATCAGTGGTTTGTCTAGGTATTTTTGTTTTGATTAATGATTTTAATGTTAGTTATAATTGTCGTTAAAAGATGATTAACGGTTGCCGGTTTTTGCTCCGGTGACTATATCTGATCGGAATGTTATTTTGTTAGTTTTCTCTATGGACCCTTTGGACTACTACTACGTACTTTTTTTAACGCAATTAGCTTATAAGGAAAATTATTTTGTTAGCATGGGTGGGAAACCCGTCACTTTTTACCCACGAGTGGGTCGTGGGTGAAAAATGAACCCACCAGCGGGTGGTGGGTGGGTGACGGGTAGTGTATACCCATCGTAGGTAAACACGTCACACCCATTTTAAAATACCCACGGTTATACCTTTTAAAATATCCGTGAAGACGTTTTTTATTAAACTGACATTTATTATATTACTTAAATATTTGTCAAGTTATTAGTAGATATATTTAATAGTCACGTACTTCTTTTTTAAGATCTAAAACTATAATAAAAATGTAATCATGAAAATATCAAATGTGATGGTAGAAATGAAGAGTTAATTAGCAGGTAATGATTAGACAGAACGAGCGTATCAAACTTGTCAAAGTATGAATTAAATATGTCTATTGTCGACACAAAAGTTATGATAGACTTATAAGAGTTCAACGTCAAGTTTACAAACATTGTATACTTTAAATGAAACTATGATGTCTATAATTTTAGGGAGTTGATATGCACACCACACAAAGTTTTTTTTTTTTGAACGGCAAAGATGGAATATATATAAAAAGAGTCTAGCAAGACGCTAGAAACTTAAAGTACAATAGAGTCTTTGTGTAGTGTGCATATCACCTCTCATAATTTTACAAAGTTTCTTTTTCAAAGGCAAGTATATATTCACATCTAACCACATTATGTTAAAATTGAGGTTTTAACCAAGGTTGTTAAGATCGGTTGGAATTCTCACCTGGGATCGTTTTTTGTTTTGCAAGATCGAGATTGATAAGATAGGATCAGACTCGGTACAGATCCGATAACCAATTTATCATGTTTTGTAAACAATGGATAAACGAGTCAAACTGTTTTTATTTCTACACAACATCAAAGATAAATTCATATAATATCTTTTTAAAAATGTCAAAGATCAAATTTGAAACACAAAAGTAAAAGTAAAACAAAAAAATTCAGATTATTTTGATTTCGGCTTATATTTCATAAGTTTCAATTTTTTCCGCTTATTTTGAGACCTGTGAGCTTATATAAGTTTATCGCGATATGATAAACTCATAAGTCTCAAAATAAGCTAGAAAATTGAGGCTTATGAGATTAAGCCGAAATCAACTAAGCTCATAAACCCACATATAGGGTATGTTTGGTGAAATGTAGCGATAGCAGTTAGGGGTGTGCACGGTTCGGTTTGGGTCGGTTTTTGGCTAAAACCGAAACCAAACCTAAATAGTCGGTTTTTATAAAACCAAAAATCGAAACCGCTCGGTTTTTGGCGGTTCGGTCTTTTCGGTTTCTCAGTTTTTCGGTTCGGTTTTTCCGGTTTCAAACCGTTTAATATTTTTGTTGGGCTTAATTTTATATTGAGTAACGTGTTTTTACGTAAAATTGTTTATTATTTTTTATTTTTTTGTCAATATGAGTCTAATAATGTTTACCCAAATATCTACAATTATACACATATAAATGAGATACACACACGTGCAAGTGAAAATACACATAGTATAATCATTGTCATATATGTAACGATATATTGTCAAGTAAACACACGTACATGACAAACACATATATAAACATTAAGATATATATGTATTATAATTCCACGCATAAAATAAATTTGAATTTAAAATTTTGATTTTATTATTTATTTATTTATTTAATATTAATTATATATTATTATAAAACTGGTTTGGTTCGGTTCGGTTTTTACGGTTCGGTTTTTGGACGAAAACCGAAACTGAACTGACATTTTTCGGTTTTTGAAAAAGTAAAAACCTAACCATCGGTTTCTAGTTTCGTCGTTTTTTGGTTATTCGGTTTGGGTTTCGGTTTTTCGCATTATTCTGCTCACCACTTACCCTAATAGCATTAGCAGTAAAAGCAATATAACAGTTAAGCAAAGGACAGTAAAGCATAGCAGCATAGTAGCTATTGTTATATAAATTGTTTGGTTGCATAGCATTAGCTGTAATTATAAATGGTTAAATAACTAAATAAACATATAAACAATACTCATTAATTGATATATTGGGGCATTATAGTAAATCTCATTCAAAAAGGCTAATTTAATATTCTCAAAGCTAAAAAAAAATTACCTGGGGGGTGCGCTTGGAATAAGGGTTTTAGCTTCAAAAAAACAGTGGTTTTAGGATCTCAGATTTTTTTGCTCTGTAAACCGGCCCCCCTTCTCGTGTCTTTATTGTCTATGTGTTCTCATTTGGAACTGCTTTTCGAATAAGAAGATTTTATGGCGTTGTTCCTTTCTTCCAATAGCGAATATTTTTGATATCCAGTGCTCTCGTCTTTCTTTTTGGTGCGTTATCGGATGTAAGCAACGTTTATTGTGGGGTGGATCTTGTAAAAAAATCGCACTTATGTCCTTGTAATGTTCTATTTCTAGCTTCTTGCCTAGTGCTTTTCTTTTAATAAAAATTCGCCGTTATCAAAAAAACAAAACCTGCCCGGTCCTTCTCAAATGGATTTTGGCGTCTTGTATCCCAAAGATGGCTCGTTATGGTATACTGAAAAGACATTCTGTAGCCATTTATGGTTCACTTCGTCGGAAAACTCCCACTATCGACAAGTCAAGGCCACTAACTGTTGTTCAGTAAATGAGGGATAGTCAAATTTAAAAGGGAAATGTTTTTTGATTTCCTGTCGCATTGTAAAAAACCATTGGTAATGTGAGGATTCCTGAGATTTGGTTCGAATTGTTGGATCGGAGACTTCTCTTCGAAGTCAACAATTTCCTCAGCTTGTTCGCATTGATAACCTGAACAAAGAAGCCATCTGGCTAGATTAAGCTTAGTGCACCCGATAGAATATATTCGTTCGTAGAAATGCGCGGGGGGTATCGAAGAGCATACCTTTTGGCTGATTTGACTTCTTTGATGATTCGGTGCCTTTAATCCGTAATTCAGCTGTGATCGATGGGTTTTGTGATTTGTTAGCGATGGTAACTTTCCGGTTAAGGAAGACATTTACCTGCTAACAACATTGATGATAATTTTTCCTTTCCGCATCAAGCTAGCCCAGAACTAGATGGATCAATATACATCCCTCTTAGGTAACATCGTCGCTTGGCGTGAGCTCAGGCAAAAATGTTTAACCGACTCGAGTTTACATACTGATTTCGCAGAGGCAACACTATTTGAGATATCCGTCTCTTTGTCCGCGTTTGTTCAGTCTGCGAGAAGATGTTTGCCAAACATCTTCTTTCCGATGTGATTTGGCTCATTAAGCTTTCGTTCGTTTTCGTACGGGAATATATATATTAAAACAAAAAAATGATGGACAAAAAAAAAAAACATATGAGCAGATGGAGTGGAAGGTGGGGCCATTAGAACCTCTATGACTGTCATGCGTTTCCATGAGTGAGGCAGTCTTGGATTCTTTCGATATCAGTTCTCCTCTAAAGGTCAAACTATGTGGAGGAGTGGTCTCGTATCTTGTGGTGTATCTGAACTTAGAGGAATCAGATCATTTGGAAGAATCTCCTCCAAGACGTTCGGTAAATTTTTGATGCGCTATAGTTTTTTGTGGCTTTCACTTGGTGTAAAAGTCATTGTCATCGACGTTTTCTTGGGACGATTGGTTAAAAAATCCCCAATTTATTTCCTTGTAATTGGGTTCTAATAATCTATTGTGAATAAATTTTGCCATTCAAATAAAAATATAAAAGAGCATGTGAAGAAAAAGCATTTTGACCAAATCATAAATGCTAAATGCTAGTTGCCAAACAAACGTTGAAATATTAACGCTTAATGTTTAACGCTAAATGCTATAAAATGCTTGTTGTCAAACACAACCATAAGCAGAAACAAACAACTACCTAAGTATAAACGAATAATCCAAGTCTAGAAATAAAAAGCAATGGTTGACTTTTTAAATAGTATAAGCTCATTTGTTTTTGGGCCTAAAGTCAAGTGGAAGTTGATGTGGTGTGAGCGATGCGGCTAAATTGTGATATAACGCTAATTTAATTTTTACAAAATACTTTTCATATTTGATTGGTTTTGGTTTTTCTCTAAAGAACAAGGACCATACACGAAAACATAAGTTGACTGCTGGAAACATAAGCTAAAAACACAAAACTAGGTTTTGATGAAGCTTCTTCAGTTGAGAAAATGGCGAACTCATTTAAAGTAAGCCTTGAAACTGAAGAGTTTCTATGCGAACGTTTATTGGATCAATCACAACCAATTTCTGAACGTTTTAGAGTCTTGTTTTCTCTACGTAATCTTCGCGGTCCCAACCCTCGTAACGCTTTGATTAATGGTTTGCTCTTTTCTTTGTTTATTAGTTTGGCTTATCTGAATTTGGAAAACCCCACTTTTTTCAGCTTTTTAACTTAGGGGGTGCTTTCATTAGCTAGGCTTATGGGGATGTTTGTTTCGGCTTATATGTGGGCTTACGAGCTTATTTAATTTCGGCTTATATAACATAAGCCCCAATTTTCTGGCTTATATTGAGACTTGTGGGCTTATATAAGTTCATCATATCGTAATAAACTTATATAAGCCCACAAGTCTCAAAATAAGCCGGAAATTTGAAGCTTATGTTATATAAGCTGAAATCAAATAAGCTCATAAGTCCACATATAAGCGGAAACAAACACACCGTATGACTAAATTCATTTTGGAAAAGCCCAAAAAACTGAGCTTTTCCAAATTCTAAAAAGCCCAAAAAGAAGATAATCCAAACAATCCCTTAAAGTTTACCTTATGAACTTAGATAAGTGTGACATTGTGAGTTTTTCAATTTTCAAATAAACCCGGAAAATAAGTTAATCTAAACACAAAAACTACTAGTGTTTGGGTGAAAGAGTGTATCTACTTATCGTATTGTGAAGAAAACTGAAAAGCTAATTACAGGTGTTTAGGTAAGCTAATAAGATAAATACCTTATCTAGGGTCTTTTTGACTTTTGAGAATGCATAACATATTAACTATTTGATTGATTACCCAAACACTCCGTAAATATGTGTGCCAGACCGTTTCTCACCAATGTGGTAGCAAGAAAGGGTATCTGTTTACTGGCATATAATTTGTGTGTTTAAAGTGGAATACTTTTTGTCTCCTGTGTTCTAGGATCAATGTTGCAAATATCGCTAGCCGCTAGTGGGCGGTCGAATACCTTGTAGCTAGTAATCAGCCTAGGCGGGGATTGATTGGGTTGGAATTTTTGTATATGTATGACATGTTGACAGGACCATATAAACATGTTAAAAAACCGTAACACAATTGCTCAAATACTTCAAACCTAGTTTGTCCGAGTTAACCCCATGTTTTGACTGAATTTTGATCGAGTTATGACCTTGTAGCGATTAATCGGTCATTGACCTTGTAGCGAGTAATCTCTAATTACTTGGCCTTGTAATCCTTGTTTTACAACACTCTCTAGGGTTATAATCAAAATATATAACATGGCAGTTTTAGCATCACAAAAGCGTACTACATGCATGTTTGTGCCATTAAATTGTGAATTCCCAGTCGATGTTTTGCAAATGTTAGTGTTTTTTAGTACTATCTTTCTGCTCACCGGTAACTCATTTGGACGATATTATATGTAATGTTAGGAATGTAATTTTTTTTTCGTTAGTGGTTTTAAGAGGTGTATAATGTCGCTTATTGCAGCAACGCGAGATCCTTCAAACCTGTTGGCACATGAAGCTGCTTTTGCTTTAGGTCAAATGCAAGATGCTGAAGCTATTCCCGCTTTGAAGCTTGTTCTTAATGATTATTCTTTGCATCCTATTGTCCGTCATGAGGTTGATTTTTCTCATGCATTTACTTTCTAATTTTTACCAGCACCATTTGTTATCTTTTGCTAACTGTCGGGTCACATTTTGCTTGTTATATTGGATAAATAGGCTGCGGAAGCACTTGGTGCAATCGGTTTAGAGAGTAATATTACTCTTCTGAAGGACAGTTTGGAATCGGATCCAGCACAAGAGGTTCGGGAGACATGTGAATTAGCTCTTTCTCGACTTGAGGAGCTGAAGAATGTTGGTGATAGTAATGAAGCATCTGTGATAGAGGCATCACCATTTCTGTCTGTTGATCCAGCTGCACCTGCTTCATGTTCGTCTGTACATGAACTAAGGTTTGTTGCATATTATTTTCCGAGTTAACGTCTCGCTACTAAGTTTTTGCCACATTTTTTGTTTTGCTGCCCTTCAAAAAGATCTATGTGATATAATCCTACACATTGCAAGACGATTACTTCCGATTGTTATAGGCTGATAGCTTTGGGTTGGTGTGTCAGTTCCAATCGTATTTGGTATATATATTGAATATGGTTGGATTTTTAATCCATGTCTTTTTGTGTGTGTGTGACTGTGTGTGAATGGGGGCCGTCTTGGGCTGTGCTTTATCTTAAACTGGTCAAATATAAAAGTTTAGGACCGAGTCAAACGGGCTGTAAGCTGAAAATCCTCCAAACTCTAACCACATACTTCTTATATTTCAATAGCTTAGATTATGATTATTGTAATAGTTTTGTATTGATAATCATAATTAGTGCTTACATTATTTATTATAGTTAGATAAAAAAAACAGATGTTAGCGAGTCAATCCTGATCGGTTTTGACCCATACTAAAAATTATCATCTTGGACCCATTTTGACCTGTTATTCAACCAACGCACCCGCCTCTATATCTTTAGTAAATAGATTCGATTACTGATATACATACCTGGTGGAATTCGATTTTAAACAGGGAAATCATATTAAATGAAGAGAAGGGCATGTATGAGAGATACGGTGCTCTTTTTGGACTCCGAAATCAAGGAGGTGATGAAGCTGTTGCTGCCATAATAGAATCGTTAAATGCAAAAAGTGCTTTATTGCGACATGAGGTCAACAACAAATATTTTTTTCACTAATCATCGCTTTGCCACATCATACTCTTCTTTCACTAGGCTAATTTATATTTCTTGGATTTCAGGTTGCTTATGTCTTGGGACAGTTGCAAAACAAAGCTGCCTCAGATGCACTTTCGAGGGTACTTAAAGATGTGAATGAGCATCCTATGGTTAGACATGAAGCTGCTGAGGCTCTGGGTTCTATTGCAGGTTTGGTTATTAATGCTTTATAAGGAATTTGAACCTTCTATTAAAAAAAGAATTAATGTGGTATGGTGGTAATTCTTATAGTCAGAGGTGGCTATTTCAACCCGTTAACTAATGAATGGGTTGATTTGGGCTATGTATAATCTCTAATGGATCAATTGGGTAAAATTTGAAACGAGTTTGTTATAAAGGAGACTGGTCAACGGTCACCAATATGTATGCTTAATTTATAACACCTCATGAATCATTGTTTTCAAAAATTAGGTTATTATTGACATTATATATCTTTTGTAGTCACATCAAGGCAAACTACTTAAATATTAAAAACTATAAAAGATTGTCGAAAGATTGCTCAATAAGCATAGACCAATTACCCAACCGGACTGGACATTCCTATTTTGTCACCTTTAATTAGAATGTGTGTACAATAAGCTTATAAGCGTAGGACCACATTTAGTAATGACTTGTAAATTCTCAAACTTGATGATCCTTTCTTCACAAATTGTTTACAGATGACCAATGTATATCTCTACTTGAGGAATTTTCCAAGGATCCGGAGCCCATTGTTTCTCAGAGCTGCGAAGTTGCCTTAAGCATGCTGGATTTTGAACGGTCTGGCAAATCATTTGAGGTAATATAAGATGATTAAAGTCCAAACATTTTGAGTGCTTGGCCTAACCTACTCTGTTTTTTGCAGTACCTTTTTATGCAGGCACCTCAATTGCAAGAGACAGTATGATGGTTTCACTTCATTGTGCCTTTCTGTCATATTTTCTTGACCACTGAGCTGTTAGATACTCGATGTCTGATGCTGCTGTGGGCTTTGACCATGATCATTGGCGTGTGTTAAATCTTTTAAAGCAGATATAGGGTCATACTCCAATGCATACGCTGCGTGAGATGTACTATTGACATACAACATAATTCGACTGTCGGTGGCCTCTTGAGAAAATGATATGGTGGTAGCCCCCCACCAATAACTTACACAGCTGAAGTTTTTTTTCACATTTACTCTGTGCACCTGCAACTACATTAATCAGGAGTTGTAATTGTAACTTACATAGATTTGGTTTGCGATATTCAACTTTGCTCAAATCTGAATGTTTAGCGTTAGTGGTTGTGGGTTGTGCATCATAATGAATTGCGAGTCCACAAAGCTATTATGGTCTGCAATTCCCACTTACTATTTTTTCTAGCTGTGTTATTATTTCAGAGGCAAGGGCAAATGGGGTATGTGGGAACAATTTGGTTTAAAGTGAGTTGGGTGGGTACATGTGTAAAATGTGAACAAGTCGAGTTTGAGTTTATATGAACTGGATTTGAATTCTTATATGGTTTTTTGTTGCTGGTGCTAATGATTACGTGTTAATCATCAATTTAGCGAGCTCAAATAAAAGGTTCTAATAAGTATTTAAAGCTATGGAAGCTCTTGTATTGGAGCATGCTCTCTTAAATATAGCATTCGGATATCTTCACGCTATGAGTTCAAGCTATCTGTGCTCAGCTTGTTTGCGTTCGCAGTAAGATGATGCAAGAAAGATGTTGCAAAAGATAGATATTCTGAAGATTTTAAGTACAAAATTAATACAAAATTGCCTTGCTTATTACAAAGAAAATAGTACTCAATCTTTATAAGTTCTTGTTTTTTCCTAATACAGTATTGATCACAATCCGAGATTCAAAGGTTTACAGAAAAACACTAACCTAAATCCAAAAGCTCTCCAAAAAACAATAAGCTTGAATTCCAAACATACAATTCAGTACGTATGTGTACTCTCAACATGACTTATGAATATTGACATGAAATCATGACAATCAACAATTTCATCAGCTGCACAATCACTTACCAACCGATCAACATGATTCCTTATCCGTCGGTTGTATTGTAGTCATAGGCTCACTTCCACGAATCGCCCCTTGCTTCTGTATATACTCCCACTTCTCTTGAAACAAATACAAGAACCCTATGCACACAGTTTCAGCTGTATAAAAGATAACCCATGGTGTTATACTTCTTGACGTGATCTTCTTGTAAGCGTGTAACCCCGTGTATACATTGATGATGCCTAGAAGAGAAACCGTGGTTCCTAGTATCCAATGTGCAAAAAACCATATGTTTCGTCTTTTATCCCCCCTGTAACACAAGAAGCGAGCTCAAAACAGAATTTCAAAATATGTTTATGTGCTAGAGGTGACAATGTTGACCCATTTATGTATGAATGGGTTGATTTTGGTTGTGTCTTATCTCATAGTGTCGAAACTTAGTCAACTCAGTTATTAGGGTCCTAAATTCTTTTTAAGGCACAACCTCCTAAACTGTTTTGTCCAATGATTAGACAGATTGGATTCTAGTAAAAATAAATTAGAGAAAAAAAATGCTTGAACATTTCGATCCACACTTAATATGTTCCATTTTTCAACCCGTTGCCCATGGTTATAGCCATGATATCTTGCCACCTCTAGTAAATGTATTTACTAACCTTTTTGGACGTACAAGACCACTAAGAACTTGTAAGAACACGAGACCATAAAGTGCCACCCCTAATCTTCGATGCATGTTGTCAAAAGTGTTGCTGAAATTCTTTATAGATAGTACAGCTCCTGCTGTTACAAGAATCACTGATACTACCTGCAATAAAGAAAACATAGTTGATTTGTTTTGCTCTACTTATAATAAATACTTAAATACTTAATACATATAATTTATAAAGCTAAAAAAGATGATCATCATTAGACCTAAAAAGTGGGATTATAATCTAATCAACTATATTAACGAAATACAAATGATTGTAAAATGCAGCAAATTAGTATAAGACTTGCCTGAGTAACAGCATGTATAAAGAACATAATTTTCAGCCTTCTTCCATGTTCCTCGCGGTTCGATAATCTGATGGCTAAAATCCCAACTGGAGTCAAGAATCCCATGGAAGCCCATAGTAGAAAACCGTGAACAACTATCTGCGAAAATAGTTGATGATCATGAAGCATTTTTCTGTCTTTTTCAATATATTCTTCACATGAACTTAAAACATATGGCGGAAGAACAAGAAGAATAGCATTAAAGTTTATATAGCTTTAACGAAATATTCCACTGGCTAAAAAGTATGTGGTATGTGTAATGTGGATGTGATGTGTGTCCCTTATTAGAAGCATACAAATAGAGCATAGATAGTTTAGTTAATCAGTACTTATACTTGTGATTGAGATAATAAAGCAGATGAATTTGCATGGAGAATGATGGTTTCTTGAAGAGTTTAAAAGTTGGTGTAACTAAGAAACAAATGGTCCCAAATTAGTTTATTAGATTATCTCATGAGGGGTCACTTTTTGTTGAAAGAATATGGTGGAATTACAGAGAGCAAAATGGTCAGGATTCAATCAATATGTTTGAAAACAAAAAGATAATGTCAAAGTGGATCTGTGAAATCTTCTTTTTTTCTGCTACCCCACTACTAAATGCAACATGCATATCAGTATATTTAGCACCCAATATGCAGCATATCAGTATGACAGTATTGGAACCGCGTTTTAGTAGTACTTGTACTTAGTCTATATCAAATAATCAGTTGTAACAATAACATGTTGTCGACATAATGTTTAGATGTGGCTGTGATAATCAGGTGTTAACGCAGTAAACGGATAATTACTTTGAAAAAACAAAACCGGAAAAGGCAGATAAAGCAACTCATGTAACCTTTCGGGTGGTGAAATCTACTAGTGATTGCATAAAAGTCACATGTGGACCTTCTTCACCAATAGAGCCACTTATTTCATTTCAAACTAATGATTACTACTTTGAGACTCTTATATCCTATGATTCCACCATGTGTCTTCTACTCTTTAATTATAAAAAGTTATAAGTCGTTAAGATGTTCATATCGAAGAAAAACTGACATGAAAACTGGAAACAAAAGGGCATTCGTAGATGCTACGTATTAGATATGGTATAAAGAAAGTAGAGCAACCCGATGCCTGAACGTGCATATCATATTCAACATGAATCTACAAAATCGCGCCACTCTGTATGGTAGCAGTGTTTCTCTCCTAAGTCACAGTTTTTGTATTTGCTTTCTGAAATCGACTACTACCTAAGTCGTCACAACGATTAGTTTTTTCATGTTCAGATAAAATAAAATGATTGTGATACTTGAAATTATGACTAACTATATGCCTAAACCTTCATGTCGTTGTTTTATTGGTTTGTGAAAGAAGTGTGTCCCTTTGCTGCAACCATCGTATTAATGTCACGCAAGTTTAAGCATAAAATTAAGCATGCAAGTCAGTATGTCACATCCATCAATCATTTCTCTTAAATAACTTCATAAACATAAATAAACATATTATGGTTATGGCTATCTGACTATCTCATTGTTTAAGGTCAAATAATAACATAACAAGATTGATTTTCAAAGTACAATGGTTGTGGTTTGCATATTATTTGCATGAGGATTTGAGGTGTTTGTGTAGCTAAGGTTGTTTGTCGGATTTATGAGCTTATGTAAAATTCGAATGAGCTCAAAAGCTATTTTTTCTATCCTATAAGCTAATTTTTCAGTCTATAAGCTTATCAAGCTGACCTTACGAGATAAATATATAATTAACAAAAAAAAAGAGACCTGTAAGCTTTTTTAGACCCATATAACCTCAGAAGTCTTATAGAGAAAATAAGAAAAAACACCGGGCTGCGTTTAGTTGGAGGAAAATACCCTTATTTTCCACAAAATGTTTTGTGGAAAACAAGGAAAACAGAGATCGCGTTCATTTCGTCGTTTTCTAGCAAAATTCTCTACAAAACACAAAATCCCTATTTTCTCCATTTATACACAAAACTAGAAAACAATCTTATTTTGTTTTCCCCGTTTTCCTTTTATGACACCCATATCTATTTTCTCTTTATTTCCTACGTTTTATACGTTTTTATAAGTTTTTTGATGTTTATGTACGCTTACAGACATTTTTTACGATTTCGACAGTTTTTTTACATTTTCGTCCGTTTTTTTGCGATTCCGTCCGTTTTTTTACGATTTCGTCCTTTTTTTGCGATTTCGTCCGTTTTTTAACGATTCCGACCGTTTTTTACGATTTCGACCGTTTTTTACGATTTCGACAGTCTTTTTTACGTTTCCGTCAGTTTTTTTACGTTTCCGTTCGTTTTTTACGATTTCGTCTGTTTTTTTACGATTTCGTCCATTTTTTTACGATTTCGTCCGTTTTTTACGTTTTCGTCCTTTTTTTACGATTTCGTCCGTTTTTTTACGATTTCGTCCTTTTTTACGTTTTCGTCCGTTTTTTTACGTTTTCGTTTGTTTTTTTACGTTTTCGTCTGTTTTTTACGATTTCGTCCTTTTTTTACGATTTCGTTCGTTTTTTTACAATTTCGTCCTTTTTTTACGTTTTCGTCCGTGTTTTTACGATTTCGTTTGTTTATTTACGATTTCGTCCGTTTTTTACAGACGAAAACGTAAAATTACAGACGAAAACGTAAAAAAACGGGCGAAAACGTAAAAAAAACGGACGAAATCGTAAAAAACGAACGAAATCGTAAAAAACGGACGAAATCATAAAAAACGGGCGAAATCGTAAAAAAACTGCCGAAATCGTAAAAAAAACTGACGAAACGTAAAAAATTGACGAAAACGTAAAAAAGTGACGAAATCGTAAAAAAATGGACGAAATCGTAAAAAATGATGAAAACGTAAAAAACAGACGAAATCGTAAAAAAACAAACGAAATCGTAAAAAAGGACGAAATCGTAAAAAAGGGGGCGAAAACGTAAAAAACGGACGAAAACGTAATAATACGGACGAAAATGTGAAAAAACGAACGAAAACGTAAAAAAACGGACGAAAACGGAAAAAACGGACGAAAACGTTAAAATACGGACGAAAACGTTAAAATACGGACGGAAACGTTAAAAAGCCATTAAATAAATAAGATTCACCCAGTAGCCCATTTATCCCATTAGTGCCCGTTTTAGCCCGTGCCCTTTTTGGCCCGTACCCGTATTGCCTGATGCCCGCGCCCGCCCGACCCGTTTTGCCGCCTCTATTTTTGTGTTTCGAATATGTCTTTATAATATTACAAAAGTAAATAGAGAATTGAGATAGAAACAACATCACTTGAACATATATTCTAGTTTTGTAAAATGGAAAACGCAAACACATGTTTTCTTTAACTAAACGCGTTTTCCAAATTTTCAATTGTTTTGTGGAGATGAAAACCCCCTCATTTTTCCTACAAAACAGGAAACAGAAAATGATGAAAAATGTTTTCCAACTAAACGCAACCCTAATGTCTAAATATTTGGTGTATTAATTTATCTCTACCCTTACAACGTATGGTATAATGTATTTTGGAACCTTATATCTTTATACGTCTTACAAAATTAAGTTAATGCACCTTCTACTATTAGTAATTAAAATATGTTAAATTATGATATTAAATTAGAAAGAATAAAATGTAACTAATATAATAAATTAAATATTTTTACAATTAAAATTAATAACTTTTTAAATTTATATATAATAATATGGCATATTAGTTCTTCACAATCTCACAGCACAAGAATACAATCCTTAAAAACTACTATCATCTATCATAACAAATCGTTAATAATATTAAAAAAATTATTAAATAATGTTCGTCTCCGAACAACTTTGATCATAAAAGATTGTGCTTCAAATACATATACAATATGAGGAATGCTATAATCACATCATTTTTACAAACAAATTCTCACATCATGATGTGTCAATTAATTATTGGTATTGAAAATAAAAAAGATAAAATATAGTAAAAGATAATTGGTCAATCACATTTGTCACATTATGATGTAAGAATTTATTTATAAAAATGATGGTGTTGTAGCATTCCTGACGTAATATACCTTCAAAACTGAAATAACCATCCAACCCTATCACCATCCCCACCACACCCACAAGTGTTCCCCACTCTCTGAATTTCCAAACAAATAAATAATATAGCATGGTTTGTTGTCTTTTTATAGTTTGTTTTTGTTTTATTTAAAACTAGATAATTACTGTATTAGACAAGGACTACAATATGGTCAGATTAGGAGCAAATAAGTAAACATTTACATTCATCAATTTTGTAAATTTTACAAGGCGCGTCATGGTTGGCATCAAGATGCCGTTAAAACGTGAGGCGTGACCTTTACGTTACGAAATAAATTAAGGCGTCATTTTTAGATGTGTCGTGAGATGAGGCGTGAAAATGTGCGATAAAGCGTGAGGCGTGCGGGTTTTTTGAATTTAACTCCGATAAAAAAAATTAAATGAAAAATACTACATGATGATAGTTTTTAACTTTATTCATTATGTACAACGTTTTTTGTAAACTCGGTATATATAAAATATGATATAAATATATAATATTTTCATATTTTGTGTCTCTTTAAGTCACGTTTTAAAAACGCAAAAGCTTCGCCTTAGCCACTAAGACGTGATGTTTGATCATGCCGCTACATCACGTCTCACATCATTTATAACCTTGATCATACATACATTTCTTTTTTACTAATCAACTTTTGAATTAATAACATTCCCAATAATTATATTACTAATGTAATTGTTTTAAGGGTAAAAACCATAAATTACCAACGTACTTTCTAAAATTTCTCGACTTGAACCCTTTACTTTTTTATTAACACCGAAACCCACGAACTTTCAAATTTTTAACCGACTTGAACCAAACGTTTGTACCGTTAGTTATTATGTGGCAACGTTAGTCCATTTAGCTAACGATCGCTTTGCATCGTTAGTCCTTTAACAATAATTTTCTTTATATGTTTTTTTACGTTTTCGTCTGTTTTTTTACGATTTTTCGTCTGGTTTTTTACGTTTTCGTCTTTTTTTTGCGTTTTCCCCCTTTTTTTACGTTTTCGCGTGTTTTTTACGTTTTCGTCCGGTTTCTTACGTTTTCGTCCGTTGTTTTACGTTTTCGTCCGTTTTTTACGAGTTCGTCTAGTTTTACATTTTCGTTTGTTCTTTTACGCTTTCGCACGTTACGTCTTCTTTCGTTTTTTTACGTTTTCTACTGGTTTTTGAATTTTTTTTCTGTTTTTACGTTTTCTTCCGATCTTTTACGTTTTCTGTCCGTTTTTTTACGTTTTCGTCTTTTTTTTACGTTTCCGTACGATTTCAACCGTGTTCGTACGATTTCGTCTGTATCTTACGTTTTTTTACGTTTTCGTCTGTTATTTTATGTTTTTTTTACGTTTTCGTATGATTTAAAAAACCGAACGAAGATTTACAAAAAACGTGCGAAAGCGTAAAAGAACAAACAAAAACATAAAAACCAGACGAAATCGTAAAACAGACGAAAACGTAAAAATTTTAACGCTTTCGAATCGTTTTTTTTTTTTAATCTTCGTTGTTTTTGAAATCGTACGATAACGTAAAAAACGTTAAATAACAGAATGATAACGGTATTAAAAAAAACTGTAAAATACAGTACGAAATCGTACGAACCACGTCGAAAATCGTACGAAAACGTAAAAATAGACCAAAATCGGTAAACACAGACGAATGTAATCTTCCTCCGGACACTGAAAAAACGTTAAATAAAACTCAGAGTACGAAAACGTGTTAAATCGGCCACACGGAAAACCGTCAAAAACGAGCGAAAATGTAAAAGTTCATATAGAGAAAATCATATAAAGAAAATTATTGTTAAAGGACTAACGATGACAAGCGATCGTTAGCTAAATGGACTAACGTTGCCATATAATAACTAACAGTACAAACGTTTGGTTCAAGTCGGTTAAAAATTTGAAAGTATGTTGGTTTCGGTGTTAATAAAAAAGTAAAGGGTTCAAGTCGGGAAATTTTGGAAAGTACGTTGGTAATTTATGACTTTTACCCTTGTTTTAAATCAGAATCTTATAGAAGAGTCGCACAAAAAAAGAAACACATGGGAGTATATACACGAAAAATACTACTCGTCAATTTCTTAGCCTGAACATTAAAAAAAATGTAGATAACCTTTTTAAAACCCACATAAATCTCATATTGATTACGCGCATAAATTTAACGCACAGTCTTATTATAAACTAGTTATAAGTCTCGTGCGCGCACGAGGTTTACACATAAATCAAAATTATTTTAAAATTTTAGTTTAATATACGAACATATAAAGATTTGCTTGTGTTTACAAATTTAGTTTTTACTTAAAAAATTTCATCATGTATTAATATCTATTTATATTTTGTAAAATACTTTGTTGGATGAAAGATTTACCTTTGTTTAAATTTAACTATTGATATCATGTTGTACACAATATGTGATTTTAATAACACATGATGAACATTAATGAAATGAAAATATAAAGTTTCTTTAAAATGTTTTTCCATATATCCTTATATAAACTTCAAATAAGAATTACATTAGTCGTTGTTATAAATACAATCGCGTATATTTGTTTTCATATCACAGTAATTCGTGCTTACATTTGATATTTATATTCATGTTAATAATATTTTAGCCATATTTAGTATTCAAACTCGTGTATAATATCATATTCTACACAATAAGCGAGTTTAATAACACATAATGAACGTTAATGAAGTTAAAATATAATTTTTTTATAAAGTTTTTTCAGATATCCTTATATAAACTTTAAATAAGAATTACATTAGTCATTGTTATAAGTACAATCGTGTATATTTGTTTTCATATCACATTAATTCGTGCTTACATTTGATATTCCTATTCCTGCTAATAATAATTTAGCCGTATTTAATATTCAAATCTGTGTATGAAAATATAAAGTTTATTAAATGCATATCATAAAAATAATTTTTTTTCAGGATATTCTTACTTAAACTCACAAAGAAGAAAAACATTATTTGTTCGTATACGCACAACATCGTGTATTTTTTAATATACACAATCATTTCTGCTTTCATTTTGAAAATAATAATTTTGTGCATATATATGTTATATTTTTAAAACAACATATATGTTGTGTTTTTAAAATATAAAGTCCAGTGGTATTGTTAGCCTTAAAATATGTCGGCTAACACGGAATTACACTAGTTTACTTATAGTCGGATACGCAAGGACTAGAAATGTCAAGTTAGGATAGTAGTGCGTATCAAGGGCTATAAATACCCCCTCCATACTTCCATGGAGGGGTGAGGATAATTATTTGTATCTCATAAGTGTGTGTTTCCTTTCTCTCTCTAGAAACACACACTCTTCCCTTTCTCTCTACATCAATAATATAGCTACTTATTTCTTTTATCCTTCCCGACCTTCGGATCGTGTGTTTTAGGCTAGAATATTTATGGGTAACAATTGGCATCAGAGCCTAGGAGCGTTTTGGGTTGATGGTTTACTTATTTGGGTGTTGTTCAAAGCTTATTATAGCTTTTCGTGGCTTATTTTTAAGCCAAAACCCACGGGTTTGGTTGGTTGGTGTTTATTTTGTGCAAAAGCTTAAAACTTTCTTCTCTCTAATTTTTCTAGCTCATTTGCACAAATGGTTTGTGGTTTTTCAAAGCTTATTTCAAAAGATTTATGGTTCTTTTTAAGCTTTTTACACAAAATCTTGATTCGGAAATTTTTGTGTTAAAAACCATAAAGTTTGTGTTTTTATGGTAGATCTTGCCTTAGGATACTTGGTTGTACAAAAGAAATCGAGTAAAAACGTCAAAAGAGTGTTTTTTAAGTGATTCAAAAGTTGTTTTTCCGGAAAATTTGAATCCAGCGATTTATACGCTTGAAGACGGCTGTTTATACGTGTTTTTTAATCCGGCGATTTATACGCTTGAAGACGACTTTTTATACGCGTTTGAAATCCGGCGACTTATACGTTTTCTAGACGGCGATTTATACGTCTCTTGATCCGGCGATTTATACGATTTCTAGACGGCGATTTATACGTCTTTTGATCCGGCGATTTATACGTTTTCTAGACGGCGATTTATACGTCAAAGCCAGCGATTTATACCAGCGGTTTATACACTCTTAAGGGGGCGATTTATACCATATTAGGGGACGATTTATACACTTTTGAGATCCGATTTATGCCGAAATTGGAGACGATTTATACCCTAATTTCGCCAAGAACCAAACTTAAACACCTTTCACAACACCAAAGCAAACACAACACTTAATGCTAAAACGATCATTAAAGATTCACCAAAACGTCAAAACGGCTATGGGATTTGGATTTTAATGTCAAGTGATCACGAAGTGTATTTGGTATCCTTTATTTGAGATTGAAGTGGGTTTCACGAAGGCGTCTACTTATTTCATCATCGAGACTTCCTTCTACTTTCTACCCTTCTATCGATTGTTGACTTGCTTGAACGTATACAGTTATGATTAAGACTTGGAGTATCTAGTTTCCAGCAGTCAAGGGGTGGTTGGTTGAAGACCTGGATTACTATCAGTTAAAGGAGTTACATTGTAGTACTCAGTGTCACACGCAGATGCAGATGTGAATAATTTCAAGAGGTGTTGTACTTTTCATATACTTTGTTATAGGAGTATAGGGTACTTAGAGGCTTACTTCTGCACCGTTCTTCAATCAACAATAGTGAAAGGTTAAGTAACAAATTTGGGAAATTTTACTTCACTTTTAAGTTTGGTATATCGGATTTACTTCACCAAGTGGTCACAGCAATAGCCGACAGAATATGAGGTTGGTAAGTTAGCCAGAGAGTTTAAAGGTTGAGATATAATCAGCAATTCTCACGGAATAATTAAAGCTACAACAAGTCAATGGTAATTCACAGTCAAAGTAATATCTTTCAAAGTTCTTCAATGTCATTCATTACTTTTCAAGATGTTTGCTTAAGACAAGAACTTCTCGAGTATATGGTCGTACACGTCAATGATGCTTCCGAGAGTTCGAAACCATCATGGGGGAAAACGTGTACTTTGATGTAATCATGTCAACTTCGAGAGGGAAGTAGTTTATACTACTTTACTTAGTATGGTTTGTGAAGTATACTACATACGTGAGAAGATTTGTTGCTGATTTCTCGCATGTACCCCCGAACGAATATTCACCAAGACCAAATGTCATGATACAGTATAGAAGCATTATTAGTTGGTGTGGTTGGCTGATTCTTCTACAAAATTTCGCTGTGCACTTTAAATGTCAATGTTAGAAGATCGTTCGAACTACATCAAAGTTTTAGATGCTGCTTAAGATACGGATGTTGGTTTGGGGGGAAGCTGATTCAGAAACTTTGTCAAAAAGAAGTCTATGAAGAAAGCTTTTTAAGACATGTTGCATGAATTGGGGGGAAGTTAATCCAACTCATGCAAACTGTAATTGTTCCAGAACAAGTAAAGACATAGAAGATCCAAGCTGGAGTACAAGTATCAAGACTAGAAGACAAAAATGCCATCTTCTGCATTGGAAGCGCTTTAGAAGACTTTATTTTGTTGCATTTTGTAATTGTTAGGAACATTGTAAGTAATTCCGTATGCCCACATATTGGGGGGAAATTGTTAGCCTTAATATATGTCAGCTAATACGGAATTACACTAGTTTACTTATAGTCGGATACGCAAGGACTAGAAATGTCAAGTTAGGATAGTAGTGCGTATCAAGGGCTATAAATACCCCCTCCATACTTCTATGGAGGGGTGAGGATAATCATTTGTATCTCATAAGTGTGTGTTTCCTTTCTCTCTCTAGAAACACACAATCTTCCCTTTCTCTCTACATCAATAATATGGCTACTTATTTCTTTTATCCTTCCCGACCTCCGGATCGTGTGTTTTAGGCTAGAATCTTTATGGGTAACAGGTATAAAGTCTAAGGGTTATTTGTTTATTTTTGAAGTTATTAAAAAACATGAAAACTTATAAATTTACACTTAGCTTCATGTAATTTATTTAAAAATCAACCACTAAAGTTTTATTAATTACCTCTTTTATTTTTAGTTTTTGTTTTCACAAGTTTGACACATATAATTTTTTGTGTTTTTTTCTCCATCAAAATTTTTGATTTTGAACAAACTGGATTCAATTTTGACTTTTTTTAACCAAATAGATCGCACGATTTTGCCTCTGTGTCAAAATTAATCAGCCTATTTAATCTAATTTTTTTATAAGATTATTTTGTCAAAAAACCTCAAAATGATATAATTTATTTATTATATAAAGATTTATAAGACTCACACTAAAGTTTTATTAATTACCTCTTTTTTTTTTAGGTTTTGTTTTCACAAATTTGACACATATAATTTTATGTGTTTTTTTTCTCCATCAAAATTTTAGATTTTGAACAAATTGAATTCAATTTTGACTTTTTTTAACCAATTAGATCGCACGATTTTACCTATGTGTCAAAATTAATCAGCCTGTTTAATCTAATTTTTTTATAAGATTATTTTGTCAGAAAAACCTCAAAATGATATAATTTATTTATTATATAAAAGATTTATAAGACTCGCACAAATACCGCTATATCAAAACTCATAACTATAATTTTTTTTATAAACATAATAGACCTTTGTTCGGTTTGCACTAGCCTCTACACCTTTGAAATAATCTCATATCACTAACGTTAACATCTATTGAATTAATAGGATCATGATCATAATTTACTAATAACACACGATAATAAATTAAAACTAATTAATTTTATATAGATGAATAAAAGTCAAAGCTAATAATTTTTTTGATCTTCCATTACACAAATGCTAAACAGTATGTTTAACAAAACACCTACTAGGAATTTTATATATATTCGAATCTAGATATCAAACTTGTTTTGAAAGCTTTCTTCTTTAAATTATGTTTAACAAAAATACTTACTAAGAATTATATTGATTTTATTTCAGAAATCAAACTTCTTTTGGAAGTTTTTTTAGTAACATTTCTTTAATGTAAACAAACATTTCTATGATTAAAAAACATACAACAAGCATTCAAATATAAAATCCTTAATGAACAATTAAATAAGTATGTGATTAAAAAAGTTATATAAATAATTTCGAACACTTTATAACCAACTGGGCTAGCTTAGTTGGCCATCAATGTTATCCTTGGGTATGTGAGTTCCCCACCAACTTAGAGGTTGTGGGTTCAAGCCTCGCTGGAGGCATGTGTGAAATATATTGTGAGATATGTGGTATAGGTTGTGAAAAAATTGTCGTTCTAAAAAAAATCCTCAAACACCTTACTTTAGAGCATCGGGTGCAGTGGCAAATGAGGCCACGCCAATCCGAGTCGGAGCTCTTCATGGCCTCACTACTACACCGGATGCGCTTCGCCAAGAAATTGGCGCTCGTAAAAGGGAAGAGTGTGCACATTTATTGACCGTTGCATATGCAACGACTACTTTCTTTTTTCTTTTCCTTTTAAAATTTTAAACACTTTAATTTTTACACTACTCTTCTCACTTTATATAAACGTTTTTTGCACAATTATTTTTACACAAAAACTAAAATATTTCACTTCCATTTTCCTTTCATAAAAGATGTCTCAACATCCAAATTATCTTTTTTTCAATAACCTCATTGGGATGTCGTATCATCCAAACTCACCATCTTCGTTAAATCTCGTTGCATATTTATATGCAAACTCAATATCTTCTTCACAACCCCAAACTTCTCCATTTTATAGCCAATATACTATGTCATCATACACACACGAACAATATTTTCTTCAACGACAACATCTTCAACAAAATCCACCACAATTCTACCAACCACAACAAACACAAGCACATCCACCACTACAACCACATACCGAGCAAACACCACAAGAAACCCGTGAAGAAAAAACACGAAGTAAAGCAAAAGACCCGCCAAAAATAATCATATGCCACTACCAAAACCACAAATACCGAAAATCTAGTCACTCGTTGGACACCTCATGAGGAAGAGTTACTAGCCACATGTTATGTTGTG
>BQNB010038988.1:0-48365 GCA_026074375.1 Tanacetum coccineum | reverse complement strand
TTGTGATAATTTATTATATTTTGAAAGATATTTAAGTCATTTGAATATCTATAAGCTCTCATAAACCCTTTTTAAATAGGTTGAGCTTATTGGGGCTTATAACTTATAAAAGCTTCAATAAACAAGTGAGTCAAACAAAACTTATTTTATAAGCTAGCTAATTTTAGCAGCTGAGGCCCTACTACTACAATAGCATGTCTTTAGCGACGGCTGTTTCAGTCAGAAATCCGTCGCTAACAACAGTTTCCAACAGATTTATGATGGAAATAGTCTGTCGCCGAATCCTGGTCGCTAATTTTTGTCCGTCGAAATTCAGTTGGAAACAGTGACAAAAAATAGTAGTATCTCTTAGAAATCTGTCGCAAATCTGTCAGAAAAGCAAAGTAGTAGGAAATCTGTCAGAATATTTTTAGAATTAGCGACGAAATAATATCCGTCGAAAAAATCTTTCGCTGAAACTCCATTTTTCTAGTAGTGCCCTAATACTAAAAACTCTTAAAAGTCCCGTCCCAAACACAGTCATAATATATATTGTATCAGAAATAGTATGTTAAAAACAAGTTTTAAGCCATAAATATCTTACATAACCATATACAGTACCACTAACTATTACCAAATTTATATCTAACGATAATAATATCAATGAAACATCATATAAAAATGAGATTAATGACTAAAACTAAGGTCTTCTAAGCATGTCATTGTACCTATCAAGCGAATCCATACGTTGTAGTTTCAATTGTTCCCTAAACTTGGTGATGAAATTTTCAGCTTTTGCATCGTCATCAGCGTTCATTCTAGCTCTCGCTGTCTGTGGACGCTGTAGGCATGCAACCTCATTCTCGTGACTAGACACACTTCTAACCTCATGACGGGTCTTTTTTAACTCAAGAATCGGTATCTTCACTTTAGTCTTCTTTTTATTTGTCAAAGACACGTTCGCTTACGTAAATCTTCGATCATTCCGTGCAAATCCAGGGGAGTCTCTCATTTAATTCTACTTTTATATTTTTAATATTTGTTGTACAATATGGACATTGTACGATTCAAATAGGGGGTGTAAGTAGAATTAGACCACATGACTAGTATTTGCCTTCATTTTCTAGTTTGTTAGGAAAATACTGGCAATTTTAAGTTTTTTAACATATTTTTCTTACCTAAACAATAATAGTTATTAGGCGAGCACAGTTTTACCTTTAATTCTATTGGTGAGGATTTAGCCTTATTCCGTTTTGGGTTAATACACAAAAATGTTACTAAAGTTTGTCATGTTCACCTAAGTTACTAAAGTTTTTTTGGTTACAAAAAGGTTACTCAAGTTTACTCAAGTATACGAGTGAATTTTTTTAAGGGTAAATAAGCCAAATAATAAGCCTCTTTGTAAAGGTTCAGTAACCCAAAAAATAAATCTGTATACTTGAGTAACCTCTTTGTAAATGTTTTAAAGGTTCAATAACACAAATGATAAATCCGTATACTTGAGTAACCTATTTGTAACGAAAAAAACTTTAGTAACTTAGGTGAACATTTTGGTAAACTTTAGTAACATATTTGTGTATTAACCCTTCCGTTTTCTCATATTACATAGATCCATCAAAAATTGAATGTATCGGTAGTTTATGTAAACTTTATAACTTTGCCCGTATATAATGCAGGACCATAGACGATTATTACATTGGGTTTTAATACTGTAATTGGAATAGACAATTTAAGAAAGCAATATTTTAGTATTTAAAACAAAATATCCCATATGATTGTATTTGTTTATCAACTTATCACATTGACTTATCGACCATTCGACCTCACATGATAAACACTTTTTAACTTAGTGGAGTTTGAATTTATATTATTAACTATGAGCTTGCGTTTAACTTTTCAAGAAAGTCTTTAGCTTGTATTATTGTAAAGCAACATGACAGTAAATCAAATTAGTGTAGGCTGAGAATACTCTGTGTCCATTATTATCAATTGTTGGTATCAGTCGACTAAAGTGGACTGTTGGTACGATTTTGTTACGAGTCGATTAGAATTATGTTTTATTATGTTAATGTTTTTTTCTTTTTCTTGTCGTGTTTACTATTCCAGTCCGAGTTTTCGCGATTTTGCCGCTCGAATTACGGGGGAGTATTAGATGATAAATATGGCCCAAACCCGGCTTGTGGGTTTGGGTCCATTAGGGTTTCCAGGTTATTGTCCTTATAAATATTTGATGAACAATACAAAACATCTGACGGGTTTTATCGTTGTCTAACAATTAGATTTGCATATATAATATTTTAAGATTTAATGTATTCATCGATTTTATTTATAACGTTTTTGAGTAATTTGATTGATTATAAATTTTAGTTGTTTTTAAAGACATTTCAACTTGCTTGACCTTATAAATGATTATTGCTTATAAAAACTTCCGCAACGTGACAAACTAAACATTGTTTTAAAATTTTAAACTTCTATAAACCTCTTGAAGCCTCTCCCAAGCATAGCCAAATTAGTTCAGATGACAATAATATTGTCCACAGACAACTAAGTAATCAAATACATTAGATTTCAAAGATAAATCGGATAAATAGTATGTTTAGCTTGCGCTTGATCTTTAGAAGCTTGTTAAGAAGTAGTAATTATCGGCTTGATAAGAATGCTATGTCAAAGTTAATGAAAAAATTGAAGTACCTCAAAGAGAAGATTCGCAGGTGGATTAAAGACAATAAAGACAACTCAAAAAATTATAAACAAGGCTTAAAAGATGATCTTGTCAAAATCGACTTGTTGTTAGATAACGGGGAGGCCAACTCGGATATTCTCACTAAACGCATGGATGTCCTTAAATCTTTACAAGATTTAGAAAAGTTAGACTCGATGGAGACGGCGCAAAAAACCAAGATCAAATGGGCGATCGAAGGAGATGAAAATTCGAAGTACTCTCATGGGGTCCTAAATAAAAAAAGAAACCAACTTGCTATCCGAGGTATCTTGGCAGAAGGCAGATGGATTGAATCTCATGTATTGGTTAAAAGTGAGTTTTTCTCTCATTTTGCTAGTCGTTTCGATAAACCTCCGTTATATCGTCTTCACATTGATATGAATTTTCCAAAAAAATTGAGTTTCGATCAACAAACCGATCTGGAAAACACTGTCACTCGAGATGAGATTAAGAAAGTGGATTGGGATTGTGGGGTGGACAAATCCCCTGGTCGAGATGGTTTTACTTTTGGCTTTTATAGGCGATATTGGACCCTTATGGAAAATGATGTGGCAGAGGCTGTTCTATACTTCTTCCAATACGGGCAATTCCCTAAAGGTAGTAATTCCTCATTTATTGCCTTAATCCCGAAAACTCATGATGCTAAAATGGTGAAAGATTTTCGACCTATCACTTTAATTTGAAGTTTATACAAGATCATAGCTAAGATTTTGGCAAATCGTATCGTGGTTGTTTTAGGGGACATAGTGACTGATGTTCAATCAGCCTTTGTTGCGAATCGGCAAATTCTAAATGATCCTTTCATTTTAAACGAGTTATTTCAATGGTGTAAGAAGAAAAACAATCAAACGATGATTTTTAAGGTAGATTTCGAGAAGGCATATGATTCAATTCGCTGGGATTACATGATGGGCATCCTTTTAAAAAAAATTGGTTTTTGGTGACATGTGTGTGGTTTGGATCGTAACTTTCCTAATGCGCTCGTTCTAAAGCATCGTGTGATGGTAACAAGCAAGGTGACCCTCTCTTTTCTTTCTTGTTTATTTTGATCATGCAAAGCCTCCATATCTCAATGCAAAGAGTCATGGACGCAGGTATGTTTAGAGGTATTAAGCTTGGTCCTTCTCTTCAAGTGTCTCATCTTTTTTATGCGGATGATGCCGTTTTTATGGGTCATTGGAGAGACTCTAATATTTATACTATTCTTCGGTTATTGTGAACGGCAGCCCAACTAAAGAATTTCAGTTTCATAGAGGCCTCAAGCAAGGTGACCCTCTCTTTCCTTTCTTGTTTATTTTGATCATGCAAAGCCTCGATATCTCAGTGCAAAGAGTGATGGACGAAGGTATGTTTAGAGGTATTAAGCTTGGTCCTTCTCTTCAAGTGTCTCATCTCTTTTATGCGGATGATGCCGTTTTTATGGGTCATTGGAGTGACTATAATATTTATACTATTCTTTGCGTGTTGGATTGTTTTTTATCATGCGTCAGGTTTACATATAAATATGACAAAAAGTAAACCAATGAGGATTTCGGTCTCTAGTGATAAAGTGGATCAGACAGCAAAGAAAATTGGTTGTGCGGTTCTTAAAGTGCCTTTCCCTTATTTAGGATCGAACGTTGGTTGCTTAATGTCTCGTACTCAGTCTTGGAACGAGATCGTTAATAATATTTTAGCGCGCTTATCTAAATGGAATATGAAGACTCTATCTATCGGGGGAAGGCTAACTCTTCTCAAATCTGTTCTAGGTTCGTTACCTATATATCATATGTTGTTATTTAAAATTCCATCGAAGGTTCTTCATAAAATAGAATCTATCAAATGTCACTTTTTCAATGGCGTAGAACACAACGGAAAGAAGCATATATGGGTTAAATGGAATAAAGTGTTGGCGTCTAAAGAGAAGGGAGGTCTTGGAGTTTCAAGCTTATACGCTTTAAATAGAGCTCTTTTATTTAAATGGGTGTGGCGTTTTCATACTCAACAATCGTCTCTATGGACCAAGGTCATTAAAGAGATACATGGCGTTGATGGTAAACTTGGTAAACATGTTAAAAATCATCATCCATCCATATGGATGGACATTGTTAGAGAGGTGCATCAACTTCAGAACCACGATATCGATCTGATAGGTTTTATTCTCAAAAAATAGGTAAGGGGGAAGACACGCTTTTCTAGGAGGATGCATGGAGGGGCGACAACAATTTCAAATCACTTTATCTTAGAATGCACGCACTAGAGACTCAAAAGAATGTTACTGTGGCTTCAAAGATGTCTCATGTTGATATGTCGTCTTCGTTTCGTAGAGCTCCAAGAGGTGGTTCTGAAGAGTCTCAATTTACACAACTTTTTAGGAATATGGAGGGATTCTCTCTTGTCGGCATGAAGGACAGGTGGATATGGTCTTCAGAAGGTTGTATGGAATTTGCGGTTGCTTCTATTAGGAAGGTGCTTGATGATAGATCTTTACCAGGGGTTTCTTCTAAGACTCGTTGGATACATGTCGTGCCTATCAAAGTCAACATTCACGCCTGGAAAGTTAGGTTGGACAGCTTACCAACTAGATTGAACATTTCTAAAAGAGATATGGATATCGAGTCGATCTTATGTCCTATATGCAATAAGGAAGTGGAGTCATCTAGCCATGTTTTCTTTACTTGTCACATAGCTAGAGAGATTTTCCGTAAGATTTTGTGTTGGTGGGATATAAACGTTACGGAGGTTATGTATATACCCTACCATGATTTTTTTTTTTTTTTTTTTTTATAATTTTGTATATGTTATAAAACTGTGACACGGAAAATACGGAACGAAAAATATAAAGTTTAACAAGTCAAAAGTATTAAACTATCAAAAATTACGCAACAGAAACTGATAAAAAATTGCATAGCACTGTAAACTGAGAGAAAAAAAACATATTTTGTACCTTTTCCGTACCTTTTTTTGTATTTTTTACGGGCCAGAAGTACCAATAATACGTAGCACCCTTATCAAATTTGTCCATATCTTATGATATATCTATTGGCTTTCCGAAATATCAGGTACATAGACAGGTAGGACCAACATGGGTCACATGTGTAGGCTACACCCGATTGTAAATTACACAGTGTAAAAAAAACATACTAATTTTTTTAGTATGTGCAACCCCTAATAATTTTATTGGTACTTTTGTTTTTTACGGTGAACTTTAGTTATGTTAAAAACAAGCATGTTTACCCGCGCGTTGCTGCGGGACGTTAATTTTTCGCGCATAGTTGCGGGTTTAATTGTTTTTTTCTATTTTTTTTATTTTGTGCGGGTTTATTTTTTCGAGCTTATGTTTAATAGTGGTTTTTTTATATGGGCTTATGTGTTAGCCTCATGGCGCGGGTATTTTTTGATCTAAATAAGTCAGTACTTTTGTAATTTTCTTTTTTTATTTTGTGCCGAGTATTTTTTTTTTGTATTGCGTATTTAAAAAAAAAAAAAAAGTGGGCCGGCCCAAACTGGGAGCCCACGACGTCGTATCACTTTTGTGCCGAACAAATTTTTTTTTTAATATTATTTTGTGCGGGTTTATTTTTTTGGTCTTATGTTTAATAGTGGTTTTTTTTATATAAGTCAGTACTTTTGTAATTTTTTTATTTTTATTGTGTCGAGTATTTTTTTTGTATTGCGTATTTAAAAAAAAAGTGAGCCGGCCCAAACTGGGAGCCCATTGGGCCGAACACTGTTTATATTACTGTAGCACGACGTATGTAAAAAACGACGTCGTATCACTTTTGTGCCGAACAATTTTTTTAATATTATTTTGTGCGGGTTGTTTTTTTTATATGAGCTTATGTGTTGGGCCTCATGACGCGGGTATTTTTTGATATGAATATGTCAGTTCTTTGTATATTTTTTTATTTATTTGTGTTCGAGTATTTTTTTTTTTGTCGAAGTGCGTATTTAAAAAAAAAAAAAAAGTGGGCCGGCCTAAACTGGCGAGGGCCATTGGGCCGAACATGTTCTATTACTGTAGCACGACGTAAAAAACGAGTCGTATTACTTTTGTATATGTGTATGTATATAATGAGCGTTCGTCCTGTAATTTTTGTGTTTTTTTTTTGCCAAAAAGGGGAGCGGGGATTATAAAGTTTTTTTTTTTTTTGGCCGTTATGATCAGTAACGAAGCCCAGTGGCCCGGGTGGGTATGTTCATTTTACTGTAGAAGCAAGGTCTTACAAACGACGTAGTAACACTTTTAAATTGCGTGTATTACCCATAATGAGAGTAGTCCGTAATTTTTTTTTTTTATTTTTAGCCAAAAGAAGGGGAGCGGGCGGGATTATAAGTTTTTTTTTTCCGGGCCGCTCATGAACAGTACCGAGCCCAGTGGGCGACCGTATGTTCATTTTACTGTAGAAGACTCAGTCAAAAAACGACGTTAGTACCACTTTTAAAATGAGCAATTTTTTTCTATTATTTTGTGCGGGTTGATTTTTTCGGTCTCATGTTTGATAGTTTGGTGTTGTTACCTTATATTAATGACAATGTCGCACGTTTTTTTTTTTTTTGGTCAGGCAGATAGAAGAAGCACGGTAAATAGAGTTAAAAATGGAAAAGTTACGGTCCCAGTAAATTTGTTTTTTATTTTGGCCAAAACACGCGGCCCGAGGCGGGATTATAAAGTTTTTTTTTTTTTTGGCCGATGAACAGTAACCAAGCCCAGTGGGCCGGTTACTGTTCATTTCACTGTAGAAACGTGGCCAAAACGACGTAGTATAGCTTGTGAAATGTGTAATACCATAATCTTTTATGAAACTCTTTTGAAAATTTTGGCTCCGTCCACATAAGTATGCTTGGTGAAATGAGTTGGGACTCGGCTATAGCTTATTTTTAATATTTACGTGATAATTTATTATATTTTTAAAAGTATTTAAATAATTTAAATAGTTATAAGCATAAGCCATTTTTATGAACTTACGTGGTGTTTGGTATGATGTAATGAAACTTGTAATGAAAGCGGTTATTACGATTTAATGAAAAAATTTTGTTTGGTTACAATTATACTATGTAATGATTCATAATGAATTACATCAAAAACTATCGTTTTCATTCCATAGGGGTCCTCTTCCTTTTTTTCATTACGTCTGTAATGTAATTAAAATTACATAAGGGTTCGTTTGGTAGGACGAAATAAATTGTCAAATGAATGGATGAACGACGTAATGAAATAAATAGTGCAATGTAATGATTCATTACTGTTATTAATCATGTTTGGTTTGTATGGTAAGAATTAATGAATCGATAATAAAAAGACTAAAATACCCATTTATGATAGAAAGTTTATTTAATGTGGTTCGTTGATTGTGGTGTTTAATGTAATTTTGATTCCATTATGGAATGTAGGGGTGGCAATTTGGGTCGGGTTCGGGTTAGTGGGTTCGGGTTGGCAGGTTGGCGGGTCAAAAAACCCCAACCCGAACCTGACCCATTTAAATAATCGGGTCAGCTATGTCAACCCTAACCTGTTTACACATAACCCGAACCTGACCCATTTAACCCGTATATATACTTGGGTTGGCGGTTTAAATAGGTTATACGGGTTGAATAGGTTAAACGGGTTCGGGTATATCCATTTAACCCGTTTTATATACAAAAATTGGCACATTACATGGGTTAAACAGGTTAAACGGGTTTGCGGGTCGCCCGTTTAACCCATTTAACACATATAATAAATATAAATAATTTTTAATTAAAAAAAATCTTAAACAGGTTGGCGGGTCGACCGCTTAATTTATTCTCAACCCGAACCTAACCTGTTTAATAAACGGGTCAGATGTGTCGACCCAAACCTGACTCGAAATCTATTCGACTCAACCCTGTTAATTTTCGTGTCGGTTTCAGGTCGGGTTTCGTGTCGGGTCAAAAATTGCCACCCCTAATGGAATGTAATGAAGAAAAAAAAAGGGCCCCTAAAGAATGGTTTTAGTGTAATGGGTCATTCCTTGTAATGAGTCATTACACACTATAATTGTAAAAAAACAACATTTTTTCATTACATCGTAATAAATCTTTACATTACCTCTTTGATTACAATGTACCAAACACTACGTAAAAGTCTACCATTAACTAACCACATTAAATACACTTCTTATTAACTATGGGCATTTTAGTTTTTTTTTATCGATTGCATTCCTTCCTATCATACCAACCAAACATTATTAATAAGAGTAATGAATTATTACATTACATTATTTATTCTATTACGTCGCTTATTTCATTCATTTAACATTTCGTCCTACCAAAAGTTTCATATGCTATTTGACAAATAAAACTTATTTTATAAGACAAATTATTTTAAGGCCGAATCAACTAAAAACTCTTAAAAGCTCTCTCCGAAACACATAATACCTCCGTCCCATAATAAGCGTCCATTTTGACTTTTTTGAGTCTTTCTTATTCAACTTTGACTATGAATAATTTTATTTTTGTTATATAATACTTGATAAAAAATATATATATAGATTGAGTTTTATATGTGTTTTCATTCGTATAATTTTCATCAAGTACTATATAACACAAATAAAAATATTTATGGTCAAAGTTAAACATAAAAGACTAAAAAAAGTCAAAGTTGACACTTATTATGAGACGGAGGAAGTAATATACATTGAAGTAGAATGTTTGAACAATTTGAAGCCATAAATATTTAACATAATTATATACCACTTACTACTAACCATTAACGATAATAATATCAATGAAACATCATATAAAAATGAGATTAACGAGAACTAAGGTCTTCTAAGCATGTCATTGTACCTATCAAGCGAATCCATACGTTGTAGCTTCAATTGTTCCCTAAACTTGGTGATGAAATTTTCAGCTTTTGCATCGTCATCAGCATTCATTCTAGCTCTCGCTGTCTGTGGACGCTGGAGGATTGCAACCTCATTATCGTGACTAGACACACTTTTAACCTCACTACGTGTCTTTTTTAACACAAGACTTGATACCTTCACTTTAGTCTTCCTTTTCTTTGTTAGGTTTGTTGTAGCAGGAAGCTTGAATTTCACCGAGCTGACTCGGGCGAGTTGACCCGGTGAGTTGGTGTTCTTTTGAGAGTCTCCGTAAATTTTGGAGAAATCTATGGACTTTAGTCGTTCTAATATAGAAGGGGGAGTAGTGCTTGGTTTTTTGCTAGATGGATATCGTGGTGAGTCGGGTTGAGAGTCGTAGCTGCAAACGGAAAATATGGATTGAGAGAGTCGACTTAGTGAAGTGTATTTAGGGTTTTCATGTGGGGTTAAAATGGTTTTGGTAATGATGGTAGGGATTATTGATGTTATGTTAATGGATCTAGCTCGTTCTAGGAATGAAGATACTATAGGGATTTGTGGACTAAATGAAAATTCAAAGTTTTGGTTCTCATTCTCGTTACGCATCTGGTTCTGGTTCAGGTTCTGGTTTCGGTTCTGATTCTGGTTCTGGTTCTCGTCATGATTTTGGTTTTGGTTGGTGTTCTCGTAGTTGTCATGATTGTGATTATGACTAGGGTTATTGGTGGTTTTGGTATTTGATTTTGAAGCTAAGAAAAGGGTAGCAATGAGGAGATTAGCGACACAAAAGAGAATGGTTGGTGTAAACCAAGCCCACATAGAAGCAATAATCATCATTTGTGAAGTGTAGGAAGGAATATTGTTGTGAATGGGTATGAGGTATAGCTTGATTATATATATGCCCCACTCCTCTACACTATAAAATCTAGATATTTTTCTAATGTGCGGATTGTATTTCACGTTAAAAGACTGTGGATTGTGATGGGGTGTGAAAATTCAATGAACTGGCCAAAATGAAATGTCACATCGTTTTTTTCTCCTAGTACTACAGTTTGTCAAGATTATTAACCAATGACAATCCCGAATTCCTTGAAAACAAATTCATTGTGGGGTCATTCCTTGTAATGAGTCATTACACACTATAATTATTAACCAATGACTTTCACGTCACGCAATAAATTAAGGCTTAGGCTTAAGGCTTGACGTGAAATGAGGAGTGAAAAAACATGATAAGACGCGATAAAACATGATGCGTGGAGGCTTTTTTGAATTCAATTTCGATAAAAATCGTATTTTTATATAGAAATGAAAAAGATTACTGGTTTCTTGACTTTATTCCTTATGTATGACACTTTTTGTAAACTCAATATATTTGTAATATGATATAAATATATAAATTTATAAATATTTTCATATTTTGTGCCGCCTTAAGTCACGCCTTTAAAACGCCATGACTCGCCATGGCTCGCAAAGGCGTGAGGCTTGGCCATGCCACCACGCCACGCCTCACGCTATTTATAACTTTGGTGACAAGTGACAACCACTACCGAACGCATTAGCTTAATAGCTAACAGCATGATGTCCTCGCAAGTGTTATTAGGTTCAAACATCATTAAGTACACATGTTAATGACTTTTAATTAGGAAAAGTGAGATTAAGAGCCACGAGAATGTGTTTGATATGCCGCGCTAATCTGAGCCAAAAAGCTCGCCATTTCAGATTACATTTACTTAGAAAACGCCATTCCTTTATGTTCTAGTTCTACCCATTTTGAGGACCAGTGACAATTTAATGATGAAACTCTCACGAGTGTACACTCCTTTACATCTGGTTTGATATTTGAGTACGATAACACATCTTTATTTTTATGAATAGACCAACTATTGGCAAGCGTGTGGCATGTGATACAAATGCACAAAACCGCTAAAAAAATGTCATTGTTTTAATCCTGCAATATATTAAATCAAAAGTGTTTACTAAACTAAACTTAAGTTCCTGATAATTAAATTAGTGTAGTCAAATGACAGTGGATAATGTCGCAGTATGTCATTATCAACCTGATTTAGTTTGGGGGACGCACTATATTTTCTTCAATTTTACACGTCGACCATATATATATATATATAAATATCGATTTATGTCGTGTTTAATCACCTCACATGAATAATTGTCGACATGCGTTATACGTACATGGCCCACGGGCATGTTAATTTGTTTGACTTGCAGTCATAAAACATGTGAACATAAAATCCAACAGTCTTTTTAAATTTTACTATATAGACAATGGTTAATTTCCACGCATGTAAAAGCAGTGTGGCATTCAAACCGGACCGACCGAAATCGGATCGGACCGAAACCGACTTTGACCAAAACACCGGATCGAAGACCGGACGGAAATGGTCCGGTCCAACAAAGCATAATTGCCGGTTTTTTCGTAAGACCGAACTGGACTGGACCGGACCAGACTGAGGACCAAAGACCGAAAATAAAGAAAATGATGGACCGAGGACCGGACTGAAATATGTTCAGTCCGGTTTCTCGGTCTGGTCCGGTCCGCAGTTCGTTTTGCTCACCCCTAGTGGCAACATATGATTTGGCATCATCAGACGTCACATTAGCATCCTCACTTTCAACAGTCACACCAAAACACTCCACCCACACATTATTTTATTTTCCTTTTTATTTTTCAAACAAACTACTAACAATTAACAAAAAAAATTACCAAACTATATAAAAGTAAAAAAAAATAGAAAAAACAAAAGAAAAATACTTTAATAAAAATACAACTATACTCAAACACACTACACACACGCGTTTTTCCTCAATAAACACACACACACACATGCGAAAAAAACCCTAGAAAATTCTCTCTCTCAAAATGGTGATTTCAGGCTGCCACCTTCTCAATTTTTTCCATTCTTAATCCTCTTCCTGAATTTATTCTTTGATTGACGTGGGTTTATTAATCATTATCTCAGCAATTTCTCCCTTCATTCATTGTGCAGGCTGTTTAGGGTTTCGTTTTAGACCTCATTTAGGGTTTTGAGCGACCTCATCTACATCCTATCAATTGAGTGTGGTTGTTTTGTTGCTGGTCATATTTATTTAACATACCTTCTTCCTTCTAAGGTCTGATTAGTAGGATTAGGGTTTTGACTGGTTAAATATTATTAGGGTTTCGATGCCGTCATTCATTAATTTTGAATCACTATTTTATTTTTGACGATCTCGTATTGTGTTGCTGGTTGTTTGGTGTTGTGCTACATCTCCTATTTTTTCCTACCTGTCATTACAATGGATGCTGATTAGTTTTGTGTTCGTGAAGCCTTCAAAACCCTAATTTTTAGGGTTTTGATATATCGAGTCTGCTAATCATAGTTGTTGCTGTTTGTTTTTATTGGTTGTGGGTTAAGAGAGATGGAGAAGGGGTTCCTAAATAGTGTTTCTCGAGATAATGGAGAGGGTGTGACAAAGAAGAATTTGTTATCTTTTTATTTAGCGAGCAAAATCACAAACATTGATAGGAAAATGATTGGAAAGGATGGTAAACCATTAAGAGCTGTTAAATGTGTGGTTCTCCAGGACCCTATCAATGATGCTAAGAATAACATGGTTAATGATGCTACGGTTAATGGTAATGGTCTGGAACGGAGTGTAAAGGACGTCAATGCTGATGGTTTTGCAGGTTCAAGATCTGATGTGCAGTGATAACGCCCAAACATACTATATAAATAATATAAGTATATAAGGATGTAACAATTATAGTATAGTAAGTATTTTCCGTCGGATTTAAGAAACTAACTTTTAACCAAAGTTGTCTCAAAAAAAACCTCCCGGGTCGTTTTCCCTTGACGAATCGCGAATTGAAAATCGGTTAAGTCCGTGATCGCGTGATTTGAATGGTATCAAAAGATTTTTGATTTGGTCTCTAATTCTACTAATGAAAACGAATAAAACATGTAAAGCACGTAAACATATAAGACAATTAAAAATTAAACAATAACGGGTATTTAATAAAACGCGACATTTAAACAAGTACATCAAATTTAAGCCCTACAAATGCAAATTTATTTTTCTAAAATCCTAAATGACAAAAGAAAATTTTCAGAAAAAGAATTATATTTTTTTGATTTTTATTTTATTTATTATGAATTAAAAACACTTTTAATGAAAATTAATTATTAAAAATATTAAACTATTTTAATAAAAACTGGAAAAATACTGGAAATCTTTTAAGATGAAATTCACTCCGACACATATAGAAAATTATCTTGATTTTATAGTATGTAGAGGTGTGGGGCATATAGATAATCAAGCTATTACCTAATACCCATCCAAACTAATATTCCTTCCTACACTTCAAACAAATGATGATTATTGCTTCTATGTGGGCTTTGGTTTACACCAACCATCTCTTTTGTGTCGCTATTCTCCTCATTGCTTACCCTTTTCTTAGCTTCAAAATCATATACCAAACCAACCAAATAACCTAGTCATAATACAATACATGACAACTTCGAGAACACCAACCAAAACCAAAATCATGACGAGAACCAGAACCAGAATCAGAACAGAAACCAGAACCTGAACCAGAACCAGATGCGTAACGAGAATGAGAACCAAAACTTTGAATTTTCATTTAGTCCACAAATCCCTATAGTATCTTCATTCCTAGAACGAGCTAGATCCATTAACATAACATCAATAATCCCTACCATCATTACCAAAACCATTTTAACCCCACATGAAAACCCTAAATACATACTAAGTCGACCTTCTCAATCATATTTACCGTTTGCAGCTACGACTCTCAACAGACTCACCACGATATCATCTAGCAAAAACCAAGCACTACTCCCCCTTCTGTTTAGGACGACTAAAGTCCATAGATTTCTCCTCAAAACTTTTATCGGAGACTCTCACAAGTGAACACCAACTACTCCGGACGTCAACTTCGCCCGGACGTCAGCCTCGGTGAAATTTCAAGCCTTCCTGCTACAACCAAACCTAAAAAAGAAATGGAGAACTAAGTGAAGGGTATCAAGTTTGTGTGAAAAAAAGACACGTAGTGAGGTTAAAAGTGTGTCTAGTCACGAGAATGAGGTTGCAATCCTCCAGCGTCCACAGACAGCGAGAGCTAGAATGAACGCTGATGACGATGCAAAAGCTGAAAATTTCATCACCAAGTTTAGGGAACAATTGAAGCTACAACGTATGGATTCGCTTGATAGGTACAATGACATGCTTAGAAGACCTTAGTTCTCGTTAATCTCATTTTTATATGATGTTTCATTGATATTATTATCGTTAAATATTGATTTGGTAATGGTTAGTAGTAAGTGGTATATAATTATGTTAAATATTTATGGCTTCAAATTGTTCTAACATTCTACTTCAATGTATATTACTCGCTCGGTTTCATAATAACTGTCCACTTTGACTTTTTTTAGTCTTTTATGTTCAACTTTGACCATAAATATTTTTATTTGTGTTATATAGTACTTGATGAAAATTATACCCAATGAAAACACATATAAAACTCAATCTATTTATATATTTTTCATCAAATATTATATAACACAATACGAAACTTTTGGTAGGACGAAATATTAAATGAATGAAATAAGCGACGAATTGAAATAAATAATGTAATGTAATAATTCATTACTCTTATTAATAATGTTTGGTTGGTATGATAGGAATGAATGCAATCGATAAAAAAAAGATTAAAATGCCCATAGTTAATAGGAAGTGTATTTAATGTGGTTAGTTAATGGTAGACTTTTACGTAGTGTTTGGTACATTGTAATCAAAGAGGTAATGTAAAAGATTATTACGATGTAATGAAAAAATATTGTTTGTTTACAATTATAGTGTGTAATGACTCATTACAAGGAATGACCCATTATATCAAAACCATTCCTTAGGGCCCCTCCTTTTTTTTCATTACATCCCGTAATGGAATCAAAATTACATTAAACTCCACAATCAACTAACCACATTAAATAAACTTTCTATCATCAATGGGTATTTTAGTCTTTTTACTATCGATTCATTACGTCTTACCATACAAATCAAACATGATTAATAACAGTAATGAATCATTACATTGCACTATTTATTTCATTACGTCGTTCATCCATTCATTTGACAATTCATTTCGTCTGACCATACGAACCCTTATGTAATTTTGATTACATTACGGACGTAATGGAAAAAAAGAAGAGGACCTTTATGGAATGAAAATGATAGTTTTTGATGTAATGAGTCATTCATTGTAATGAATCATTACATAATATAATTGTAACCAAACAAGATTTTTCCATTAAATCGTAATAACCGTTTTCATTCCAAGTTTCATTACATCATACCAAACACTACGTAAGTTTATAAAAATGGCTTATGCTTATAACTATTTAAATTATTTAAATACTTTTAAAAATATAATAAATTATCACGTAAAAACTAAAAATAAGCTATAGCCGAGTCCCAACTCATTTCACCAAGCATACTTATGTGGACGGAGCCAGAATTTTCAAAAGGGTGTTTCATAAAAGATTTTTAACATAACTAAAGTTCATCATAAAAAACAAAATTGCCAATAAAATTATTAGGGGTTGCACATACTAAAATATTTACGCTATGTAATTTACAATCGGGTGTAGCCTACACATGTGACCCATGTAGGTGCTACCTGTCTATGTACCTGATATTTCGGAAAGTCAATAGATATAGAGTAAACTGTAAAAATCATCCTTGTGGTTTGTAGTTAGTGACACTAATCACTAATCATCCCTAGCCGATACTATTGGCAATAATCATCCCTGAGTAGCAAATGTCTGACAAAAATCATCCTTATTAGGGATGATTTTTGCAAAAAGTTTAATAAAAAGTTTTGCAAAAAACATCCATTCAAGGATGATTATTGCCGAACGTTTCACCACTCAGGAATGATTAGTGCCAATAGTATCGGTTAGGGATGATTAGTGCCACGAACTACAAACTACATGGATGATTTTTGCAGTTTACTCATAGATATATCATAAGATATGGACAAATTTGATAAGTGAGCTGTTATTGGTACTCCTAGCCTGTAAAAAATAAAAAAAAAGTACGAAAAAGGTACAAAACATGTTTTTTCCCTAGTTTACAGTGCTACGCAGTTTTTTTATCAGTTTATGTTCCGTAATTTTTGATAATTTAATACTTTTGACTTGTTAAACTTTATATTTTTCGTTCCGTATTTTCCGTGTCACAGTTTTATAACATATACAAAATTATAAAAATAAAAAAAAACATAGGAGGGCATACATGGCTTTTTTGGGGTATTAATAACTTCACCCATTTACCCATTTGATAAATGAAACACTATACATAATACATTACTTATGGGATTTGTTTTTTTATTTGTCTACATAATTGAGTTGGCGGGCTAAATCGGGTTAATGATTTCGAACGAAATCAAACTTATTTATTAAACAAAACCTTACATCTATGTTTATCCCAAAGAAAAGAACGAGCCACCACCTCATCGAAAATAATCGCCTTCGAGGGACGAACCGAACCAAAGATGATCTTGTTACGAAAGTTCCAAATGTACCACCACATGACATAACAAACTCCTTCAAGCAGCTTTTTATGTTTAGAATGAAGACGGATATTCAAGAGCCACTCTAACCATTCCTCATAAGAAGAAACCTCTGTAACGTTTATATCCCACCAACACAAAATCTTATGGAAAATCTCTCTAGTTATGTGACAAGTAAAGAAAACATGGCTAGACGACTCCACTTCCTTATTGCATACAGGACAAGATCGACTCAATATCCATATCTTTTTTAGAAATGTTCAATCTAGTAGGTAAGCTGTCCAACCTAACTTTTCAGGCGTGAATGTTGACTTTGATAGGCACGACATATATCCAGCGAGTCTTAGAAGAAACCATTAGTAAAGATCTATCATCAAGCACCTTCCTAATAGAAGCAACCGCAAATTCCCTACAACCTTCTGAAGACCATATCCACCTGTCCTTCATGTCGACAAGAGAGAATCCCTCCATATTCCTTAAAAGCTGTGTAAATTAAGACTCTTCAGAACCACCTCTTGGAGCTCTACGAAACGAAGACGACATATCAACATGAGACATCTTTGAAGCCACAATAACATTCTTTTGAGTCTCTAGTGCGTACATTCTATGATAAAGTGATTTGAAATTGTTGTCGCCCCTCCATGCATCCTCCCAGAAAAGCGCGTCTTCCCCCTTACCTATTTTTTTGAGAATAAAACCCATCAGATCGATATCGTGGTTCTGAAGTTGATGCACCTCTCTAACAATGTCCAGCCATATGGATGGATGATGATTTTTAACATGTTTACCAAGTTTACCATCAACGCCATGTATCCCTTTAATGACCTTGGTCCATAGAGACGATTGTTGAGTATGAAAACGCCACACCCATTTAAACAAAAGAGCTCTATTTAAAGCGTATAAACTTGAAACTCCAAGACCTCCCTTCTCTTTAGACGCCAACACTTTACTCCATTTAACCCATATATGCTTCTTTCCGTTGTGCTCTACGCCATTGAAAAAGTGACATCTGATAGATTCTATTTTATGAAGAACCTTCGATGGAACTTTAAATAACAACATATGATATATAGGTAACGAACCTAGAACAGATTTGAGAAGAGTTAGCCTTTCCCCGATAGATAGAGTCTTCATATTCCATTTAGATAAGCGCGCTAAAATATTATTAACGATCTCGTTCCAAGACTTAGTATAAGACATTAAGCAACCAACGTTCGATCATAAATAAGAGAAAGGCACTTTAAGAACCGCACAACCAATTTTTTTTGCTGTCTGATCCACTTTATCACTAGAGACCGAAATCCTCATTAGTTTACTTTTTGTCATATTTATATGTAAACCCGACGCATGATAAAAAAACAATCCAACACGCGAAGAATAGTAAAAATATTAGAGTCACTCCAATGACCCATAAAAACGGCATCATCCGCTAAAAGAGATGAGACACTTGAAGAGAAGGACCAAGCTTAATACCTCTAAACATACTTGCGTCCATCACTCTTTGCACTGAGATATCGAGGCTTTGCATGATCAAAATAAAAAAGAAAGGAAAGAGAGGGCCACCTTGCTTGAGGCCTCTATGAAACTGAAATTCTTTAGTTGGGTTGCAGTTCACAATAACCGAAGAATAGTATAAATATTAGAGTCACTCCAATGACCCATAAAAACGGCATCATCCGCATAAAAGAGATGAGACACTTGAAGAGAAGGACCAAGCTTAATACCTCTAAACATATCTGCGTCCATCACTCTTTGCATTGAGATATGCAGGCTTTGCATGATCAAAATAAACAAGAAAGGAAAGAGAGGGTCACCTTGCTTGAGGCCTTTATGAAACTGAAATTCTTTAGTTGGGCTGCCATTCACAATAACCGAACCTTTAGAAGAGATAAGGCAGTTACGAATCCAACCACACCACTTGTTGCCAAAACCAAATTTTTTTAGGATGTCATCCAAGTAGTCCCAGCGAACTGAATCATATGCCTTCTCGAAATTTACCTTAAAAATCATCGTTTGATTGTTTTTCTTCTTACACCATTGAAATAACTCGTTTAAAATGAAAGGATCATCTAGAATTTGCCGATTCGCAACAAAGGCTATAAACTTCCAATTAAAGTGATAGGTTGAAAATCTTTCACCATTTTAGCATCATGAGTTTTCGGGATTAAGGCAATAAAGGAGGAATTACTACCTTTAGGGAATTGCCCGTATTGGAAGAAGTATAGAACAACCTCTACCACATCATTTTCCATAAGGGTCCAAAATCGCCTATAAAAGCCAAAAGTAAAACCATCTGGACCTGGGGATTTGTCCACCCCCACAATCCTAAATCACTTTCTTAATCTCATCTCGAGTGATAGTGTTTTCCAGATCGGTTTGTTGATCAAAACGACTAGCAAAATGAGAGAAAAAACTCACTTTTAACCAATACAGGAGATTCAATCGATCTTCCTTCTGCCAAGATACCTCGGATAGCAAGTTGGTTTCTTTTTATTTAGGACCCCATAATAGTACTTCAAATTTTCATCACCTTCGATCGCCCATTTGATCCTGGTTTTTTGTGCCATCTCCATCGAGTCTAACTTGTCTAAATCTTGTAAAGATTTAAGGACATCCATGCGATTAGTGAGAATATCCGAGTTGCCCTCCCCGTTATCTAACAACAAATCAATTTTGACAAGATCATATTTTAAGCCTTGTTTATAATTTTTTAGCNTGTCTTTATTGTCTTTAATCCACCTGCGAATCTTCTCTTTGAGGTACTTCAATTTTTTCATTAACTTTGACATAGCATTCTTATCAAGCCGATAATTACTACTTCTTAACAAGCTTCTAAAGATCAAGCGCAAGCTAAACATACTATTTATCCGATTTATCTTTGAAATCTAATGTATTTGATTACTTAGTTGTCTGTGGACAATATTATTGTCATCTGAACTAATTTGGCTATGCTTGGGAGAGGCTTCAAGAGGTTTATAGAAGTTTAAAATTTTAAAACAATGTTTAGTTTGTCACGTTGCGGAAGTTTTTATAAGCAATAATCATTTATAAGGTCAAGCAAGTTGAAATGTCTTTAAAAACAACTAAAATTTATAATCAATCAAATTACTCAAAAACGTTATAAATAAAATCGATGAATACATTAAATCTTAAAATATTATATATGCAAATCTAATTGTTAGACAACGATAAAACCCGTCGGATGTTTTGTATTGTTTATCAAATATTTATAAGGACAATAACCTGGAAACCCTAATGGACCCAAACCCACAAGCCGGGTTTGGGCCATATTTATCATCTAATACTCCCCCGTAATCCGAGCGGCAAAATCGCGAAAGCTCAGACTGGAGTAGTAAACACGACAAGAAAAAGAAAAAAACATTGACATAATAAAACATAATTCTAGTCGACTCGTAACAAAATCGTACCAACAGTCCACTTTAGTCCACTGATACCAACAGTCGATAATAATGGACACAGAGTATTCTCAGCCTACACTAATTTGATTTACTGTCATGTTGCTTTACAATAATACAAGCCAAAGACTTTCTTGAAAAGTTAAACGCAAGCTCATAGTTAATAATATAAGTTCAAACTCCACTAAGTTAAAAAGTGTAGGTCGAATGGTTGATAAGTCAATGTGATAAGTTGATAAACAAATACAATCATATGGGATATTTTGTTTTAAATACTAAAATATTGCTTTCTTAAATTGTCTATTCTAATTACAGTATTAAAACCCAATGTAATAATCGTCTATGGTCCTGCATTATATACGGGCAAAGTTCTAAAGTTTACATAAACTACCGATACATTCAATTTTTGATGGATCTATGTAATATGAGAAAACGGAAGGGTTAATACACAAATATGTTACTAAAGTTTGCCAAAATGTTCACCTAAGTTACTAAAGTTTTTTTCGTTACAAATAGGTTACTCAAGTATACGGATTTATCATTTGGGTTATTGAACCTTTAAAACATTTACAAAGAGGTTACTCAAGTATACAGATTTATTTTTTGGGTTACTGAACCTTTACAAAGAGGCTTATTATTTGGCTTATTTACCCTTAAAAAAATTCACCCGTATACTTGAGTAAACTTGAGTAACCTTTTTGTAACAAAAAAAACTTTAGTAACTTAGGTGAACAGGGCAAACTTTAGTAACATTTTTGTGTATTAACTCAAAACGGAATAAGGCTAAATCCTCACCAATAGAATTAAAGGTAAAACTATGCTCGCCTAATAACTATTATTGTTTAGGTAAGAAAAATATGTTAAAAAACTTAAAATTGCCAATATTTTCCCAACAAACTAGAAAATGAAGGCAAATACTAGTCATGTGGTCTAATTCTACTTACATCCCCCCACTTGAATTGTACAATGTCCATATTGTACAACCAATATTAAAAATATAAAAGTAGAATTAAATGAGAGACTCCCATGGATTTGCACGGAATGATCGAAGATTCACGTAAGCGAACGTGTCTTTGACAAATAAAAAGAAGACTAAAGTGAAGATACCGATTCTTGAGTTAAAAAAGACGCGTCGTGAGGTTAGAAGTGTGTCTAGTCACGAGAATGAGGTTGCATGCCTACAACGTCCACAGACAGCGAGAGCTAGAATGAACGCTGATGACGATGCAAAAGCTGAAAATTTCATCACCAAGTTTAGGGAACAATTGAAACTACAACGTATGGATTCGCTTGATAGGTACAATGACATGCTTAGAAGACCTTAGTTTTAGTCATTAATGTCATTTTTATATGATGTTTCATTGATATTATTATCGTTAGATATAAATTTGGTAACAGTTAGTGGTAAGTGGTACTGTATATGGTTATGTAAGATATTTATGGCTTAAAAATTGTTTTTAACATACTATTTCTTATACAATATATATTATGGATGTGTTTGGGACGGAACTTTTAAGAGTTTTTAGTATTAGGGCACTACTAGAAAAATGGAGTTTCAGCGACAGATTTTTTCGACGGATATTATTTCGTCGCTAATTCTAGAAATATTCTGACAGATTTCCTACTACTTTGCTTTTCTGACAGATTTGCGACGGATTTCTAAGAGACTACTATTTTCTGTCACTGTTTCCAACTGAATTCCGACGGACAAAAATTAGCGACCAGGATTCGGCGACAGACTATTTCCATCATAAATCTGTTGGAAACTGTTGTTAAAGATGTGGCACCTTATTCTTTATAGGCAATGATGATAATTTTCTATTTACTAAGCACACTTTACCCACCCCGTATCTGGGCTGGGCAGTCAGCTACCAACGAGAGAGATTGCAAGCCATCGCGGGTGTTAGTTTATTGCGACTTTATCTATAAATCTGTGCCTTTATTGTTACTAATTCGCCAAAGCAGACTGCTTGGTTTCCATTGGGTCCATCAGTTATCAATTTGTCAATAAGGGTAAATAAATGTATAGTTAATGAAGAAAATTTCGAAATAACTTTTTACGTGATTATATTTAAAGAACTTTATACCAGCTACTTGCGGGATACTTCACCGTTGGCGTTCAGCCGAACATCATCTCAATGGGGTTATATTCTCTAGACCACCGAATGAATCTTAAATTTGTTCATATACATGACTTAGCAAAACATTATTTGTATACTTCACCGGCAACTATGGATACGTAAAGCCACCGGCAACTGCCATTGATTCTCACTGGGAAACAAAAACCCATCAGAGTCAAATTCGAGGATATTACATAATGGTCATTTATAATTCCCTTTTTCACTTAAATTTCTTGAAGAAACGATAACGATGATCATAAACCTAAGCTTTTGTAGCCTTCACATGAATCAAAAAAGAAGAAGCGAATACATCAAGCACAAATGCTACTGTTGAGGACTCACGCCCTTGGGATTTTCCTATAGATTCCATGTGACTTTAACCTTCATCTTTACCTTTTTTTTTAATATGCAAATTGATCAAAACCATATACGATAACAGTTGTAATAATAACAAAACGCTGCACAAAATATGAGTTATATTTTGTTTGCAGGGTGTAACAATATGATGCTCTTGTCGAGTTTTCGTTTGTTTATCCCGGTTTAAGATTTGATATTCCTAAAATTTAATTAGTACAATTTTTTAATGCACATGTCATATTCTATTGTTAAATTAACGTTAAAACGTCAAGAGTTTTTGTCTTACAGTAACTAAAAAAGAACGATTGTGCTGAAGCTGAAAAACAGCTGAAAAACAAGACAGTAGCATGGCCTCCTCTGAATCCGTCTCCGTTGTGCGACCGCACAAGTGTTTTTCCAGGTATAACTTGATTTATTAACTTTAATTCTTTGGTCGAGAAAGGAAATACGCCTTATGGGTTTTGAAATGGACCTTTGAAACACTATGTGTTTCAAAGAAAGGAAATTTAGGTGATCCGCAAGACCTCTGCAATCTTCTGAGGGCTAATGGTCGAAGAGTCGGCATCAAAAGCATCGTTAAACATAAACGCAACGCATGAAACTTATGTTCCAATGTGTAGCGGATGTTATGGAATGATGCATCCATATAAATGGTAAGTATATTATTACTGACATTAGATAGCTTAACCTTTTATGAATTATTTTAGTTTTGTTAGCCCATCGTAAGTGTTAATAATTTGATTTATTGGTTTTCTGCAGCTACATTTTTCTGATTATATTGTAAAACTCAAGACATATTTCATGTAACATCTGTCAAATATTAATTGCCCAACAAAAGAAAGCAATGGCCATCAACATCTAATGGAACATGTTTTTGTGGTGCAACCACAAAAGCTTTTGTCCTAAGTGAATGTCCACTGCAAAAGAAAGGTTGCTCTTAATGATAACTTCTATCAAAAAACAACAGGCACAAGGCTAATGATCAAAAGACAGTTAATGGATCAAACTGAAGTTTGTTAAAGTATTTGACAATACGGATTGCGAGCTACTTCAACAACAACATTGTTTGTTAAGAAAAAACACAAATAAACTTAGCAAGAGATAAAAAAAGGTTGTTGATGAAACTTTTTATAATAACAAAACTACTCCTTCAAACAAAAATTTATATTATTTAAACTAACCTTCGTAAATACTTACCGCTCTAATATTGAGAAATGTCTTGGGGTTGTCATCAGATCCTGAACAATAAGTAAAAAGGGTCATACGTGACATGCACTTGAGAAGGCTAAAGAGGGCAGTAAAGGGGAACAATGGAGTGGGCTAAAGAGAAGATGAAAAAAGGATAGAAGCAACAAAGGTGAGAGAGTCTCGAGGGTTTAGAGGCCGAGGAAAGAGGTAAAAGGCAAGAAGTGTAATAGGCTACGATCAGTGTGTTGCATAGAGGACCATATGCGCCTGAATTTAATCAGCTGCGTGTGGATACGATGGCGAGATGGTCTGATGCCGCATTGATAGAATTCTATAGTAAAATTGAGTAGCCCAATCCATTCTGAACTGCAACAACAAATCAAAAGGAAGTAAATTTGTCTTGCACCAAACTTCTAATTTAAATGTAAAACTTGAAAATTGGTTTTATTAAATACTTACAATGTTATACTATCAGGAACCATTTTTATCTTGATCATCCTCTACGTGGGTCCAGAAAACGCCTCTATAGTAACTGAATACCTCGATTACAAAGAGGCGAAAAAATAAAACCAGCACAAAATAGAAAATAAATAGTGTCCCGCAACAACAGCGTGAAAAATTAACTTCCCGCAGCATCGCGCCGGTGTAATCTTATCTTAGTTACAGTATTAAAAAACCCCATGAAAATAATCTCTATGGTCCTGCATTATATAAACGGGCAAAGTCTAAAAAGTTTACATAAACTACCGATACTAACCATCAAGTTTTTGATGGATCTATGTAATATGAGAAAACGAAAGGGTTAAAACACAAATATGTTACTAAAGTTTGCCAAAAGTTCACCTAAGTCACTAAAGTTTTTTCCGTTACAAAATAGGGTTACTCAAGATAACGGATTATCATTTGGATATTTAAAACATTTACAAAGAGGTTTACTCAAGTTACATGTTTTATTTTTTGGGTTATACAAAAGATGCTTATTATTTGGCTTATTTTTACCTTGAAAAAATTTCACCCATACTTTGAGTATAACTTGAGTAAACTATTTTTTTTTTGATTATATTATTATTTGTAACAAATAAAACTTTAGTAACTTAGGTGAACAGGGCAAACTTTAGAACATTGGTGTTGTTATTAACTCAAAACGTAATAATGCTAAATGCCTCACCAATAGAATTAAAGGTAAAACTATGCTCGCCCTAATAACTATTATTGTTTAGGTAAGAAAAAAATGTTTAAAAAACCTTAAAATTGCCAATATTTCCCAACAAACTAGAAAATGAGGCAAAATACTAGTCAGGTGGTCTAATTCTACTTACACCCCCCACTGAATTGTACAATGTCCATATTGTACAACCAATATTAAAAATATAAAAGTAGAATTAAATGTAGAGAACTCCCATGGATTTTGCACGGAATGATCGAAGTAATCACGAAGCGAAACGTGCTTTGACAAATAAAAAGAGACTAAAAGTGAAGATAAACGATTCTTGAGTAAAAAAAGAACGGCGTCGTGAGGTTAGAAGTGTTCTAGTCACGAGAATGAGGTGCATGCCAACAACGTCCACAGACAGCGAGAGCTAGAAATGAACGCAGATGACATGCAAACGCGAAATATCATCACAATTTTAGGGAACAAATGAAAACTACAGCCCGACGTATGGATTCGCTTGATAGGTACAAAGACATCTTAGAAGACCATTAATTATAAGTCATTAATGTCATTTTTATATGATGTGTTCATTGATATTATTATCGTTAAATAAATTGTGTAACAGTTTAGTGTAATGTGTACTGTATAATGTTATGTAAAAATTTTATGGCTTAAAAATTGTTTTTAACATACAATTTCTTATACAATAGAATTAGGATGTGTTTTGGGTACGGAACTTTTTACAAGAGTTTTTTAGTATTAGGGCACTACTAAAAAATGGAGTATCAGCGACAAATTTATTTCGAACGGATATTATTATCGTCGCTAATTCAGAAATATTCAATATAGCACAAATAAAGATATCCTACTACTTTGCTTTTCTGACAGATTTGCGACGGATTTCTAAGAGACTACTATTTTCTGTCACTGTTTCCAACTGAATTCCGACGGACAAAAATTAGCGACCAGGATTCGGCGACAGACTATTTCCATCATAAATCTGTTGGAAACTGTTGTTAGCGACGGATTTCTGACTGAAACAGCCGTCGCTAAAGACATGTTATTGTAGTAGTAGGGCCTCAGCTGCTAAAATTAGCTAGCTTATAAAATAAGTTTTGTTTGACTCACTTGTTTATTGAAGCTTTTATAAGTTATAAGCCTCAATAAGCTCAACCTATTTAAAAAGGGTTTATGAGAGCTTATAGATATTCAAATGACTTAAATATCTTTCAAAATATAATAGATTATCACAAAAATATAAGCTCTAGCTTTAGGCTTATAATATAAGTTATAACATCATCTCGAGCCCGAGCCCAAGCTCCAACCCACTTTGCCATATATACACTGTGTACCTGATATTTCAAAAGTCCGTAGATATATCATAAGATATGGACAAATTTGATAAATGAAACTATACATAACTTATGGTATTTGTTTTCTTATTTGTGGAGTAAACGAGGATATAAGCCCGCGCTTCGCTGCGGGGTGTTGTCGTATGTGATTGTTTAATGCACATGGATCGACTAATAGACATCAATATTGCATTTTGCACCTGTGTTAGCCTTCTACAAAGTAACAAATTATATATATATATATATATATATATATATATATATATATATATATATATATATATATATATATATATATATATTAATATAGTATATCATATAAAAATTTCTTTATCGAAGCCATGACACGTTAATGTTGGCCGCCTCTGCATCTGACACGTTGCACTCTATTTCTCCCATCTTAGAAATGATGGTTGTAACATCGTTAGTTTGAATTTGCTTGACAACTTCACAAACCATCTCAAGGATAGATTCTCTCATAGAAACTATTTTGAAAACACATTCACATGCAATGTCACCGTATTTCTTGAAAATGGCTTTAAGAATCGCCGCAACACTTTGCTTTACTTTGTAGCCTTAGACTATGTCATATTGAGGAGCCGAAAACTTTCTCGCATGTACAAATTGTACATACATCGTTAGCAGGTTAAACGGGTCAAAAGTATACCAAAATTACTAAAGTGTCAATAAAGATAACATAAGGTCAAACAAACCATATATTTCGCCTCTAACGTCTTAGAGTATTTCCTCTTGCGAGTTGCATATAGTTGGGAATTAGTGATTTGATGAGACAAAATAAATAAAAGAATGAAACAAGAAGGACTTAAATGCAAAGCTGGAATTCTTCAAAAGATGGAAGATTTTGAAGATTCTAAAAGATCTCCTTAAGAAGATAAAAGATATAAAAGATAAAGATAAAAGTTAGGAAGATATTATTTGTTTCCTAATTATATTTGTTCTTATTCTTTGTAAACCTAGATGATCTCTACTATATAAAGAGACATTAGGTCATGTAGTTTATGTGTGCACAGAAAATGTAGTCGACTAAAGGTGTGTGTGTGTGTCTAGGCGTATGGTCTATTGTAGACGCCTAGAGTTTAGATAGTTTAGCCTCAAGGATCTTATGATTCCTGTTACAGTTTATTGATGTAACCGTTCTACTATTGATCAAAGTAGAATTGGGGCGAATAGTGGATAATATGAATGAAAAACCTTGTCAAAATAACTTTGTTCATTATGCTATTTCCGCTACGCATTCTTTCATGTTCATTGTTATTTTTCCTAGATATAGATCTAAACAATCTGAGCTTACAACGATTATTTAGACTTTCACAATTGGTACCAGAGCCTCGTGGCTCTCGATCTAGGATATACAAGGTTGTTTTGAAGTCGTGTTCTTGATGAAAAAAAAGTAACCAATCTCTGTTTGGTGTATTGGTGATTTTGGTGAAGTTAGGGTTTTTGCGACACTTTAAAGCGTCGTCTTTATACTTAAAAAAAAGAGACGATTATAATTATTTTTGTTTGAAGTCGAGTTTGGTGAATATTAGGGTTTATTCACAAAACCCTAAATCTGGTTACGTTTTTGACAAGACGAAGGTGTTAATAGCAGGTTTGATTGTATGCTGCTGGTTGGGTTGTGTTCAACAGTAGTAAGCCATGATATGTTAATGCTCTTCGTTGTATTTATAGTGCTGCCTATTCCATAGTATTAGTATTGCTTCGCTATTAGGTACTGCTGCTGTTGTGCTCATGTGATGAAACTGGAGTTAATGTATTCGTGAAGATTAGTACTGCTATTGGAAACTAAGGTAACTAAAAGTTTCCACTGCCAGTTGATACTTTATACTGCCAAAGGAAAATGCAATATTGGTACTGCTTGTTGATTACTACTGTCAATGAAGAGTTAATACTGCCAGGTTCGTGTTTAATGTTGTTGTTGGAAGCAGTGTTACGTTTATACTGCTAGGGTTAGCAGTTGGTATTTCTTTTGGGCTCAAACTAATTTGTTTTAAATGTTCTTAAACGTTTAAAAGGCTCGTTTTTAGATTATTTAATTGATTACGAAGATGATTATTTATCACCTATTTGAAGTTGAAGTGGAGTTTCTCGGATGCGTGTTCTTATCATATCTTAAAGTGGGTGTTACACTTTGAAGATAACTTGTTCGTGCTTAGAAACGATGTGACGAAGACTTGTCAAAATCTAGCAAAAGTGTGTGATTTCTCTTATGGTGCTCAATGCGCACATTTGCTATCACTATAAGGAGTTACGTTGTTGTGCTTAGTGTCTCATTGAAGATGAGGATTTTTGTCAAGAGGTTGCGATCTACTTATACTTTGGTTTTGGTATGAGTTTGACGTCACGTGGATAGTACAAGATATAAGACACAAGTTTGGGTTATTCTACTTCTACATCAAGTTCGTTATACTTAATTTTCTTCATCAGTAATCATTACATAGAGCCTACAGAATTGAAGATTCAAGAAATGGTTAACATATGGGTTTCAGGGGAAGCTTATTGTTAAAATGTTTAACCATTTACATGTGGCATTGAGGTGAAGGTTTTTACTACTGCTAGTCATTATTACTACTGCTAGTGTGAGTTTCTACTACTCAAGTTCATTTTTCTTATTGTGCTTAATGGTGGGTAATTTGAGAAATTAGAAGGCTTGGATTAGAAGTGTGATATTGGTTTGTAGTGGTCAAGATCAAAGTTGCTTATATTCATATGTCCCCTATTGGATTATAAGAAAAAGGGGAAGAAATATTAACAGGTTGCAACTTATAGATCCTTGGTGTGGCATGGTACAAAGAAAATCTACTTAAGGGGAAGTTTTGTTTCATTCAGGGAGATGATTACATCTCAACTTTAGGGGAAGCTTTCGCTTTATGATGAAGTTCGTACACGACTTTGTTTGTTTTGTCATCATCAAATATGGGAAGATTGTTGGGAATTAGTGATTTGATGAGACAAAATAAATAAAAGAATGAAACAAGAATGACTTAAGTGCAAAGCTAGAATTCTTCAAGAGATGATGTATCTAAAATCATTAAAACCTTGTTTTTCGAAAAACTCCCCCTCAAACAGTAACTCATTTTGAAAATGACACCAAATGTAGGAGAGTTGTCTTGCAAAACCTTATAAGGGATGGAGTGTTGAACACACAATTTTGAAAGATTTTGAATTGTCATTGAGAAATTCTTGAAAAGTTGTGTTCAACATTTTGAAAAACATCATGTTAGAAGACTTCTCTTCTAACGCTAAGGATAAGCGCACTGAAACGTACACTCTCCTTTGTCATTCAGGTCCGAGTTGCAATCTTAGAGCGATTACAAGTCATAAAGAAAAATAGAAAGGACATGTTTTGAAAGCATTTGAAACTCTTGCTCGAACTTCATTTACACGCATATGTAAATATTAATCGACATTTCTAGGTACGTAAATGTTATCGATTCCAAAAGACATGTCGAGAAGATTCTTTTTGGAAATGTTTGATTTTCTGATTTTGTATTTCCTTTTTGAAATTTTATATTTTTGTATTTGTTTTTATAGGTTTTATATTTTATATACAAAAATTAAAAGAAAATAAAATAACATAAAAATCAAGAAGTAAGTAAACATCGAATCCCCTGGGACTTCGGTCTAGCAGATATCTCTTATATCAAAGTTGTCCCATATAACCTTGGTCTCCCAGATATCACATTTTTTTATCCACACCTTGATTCGTTCCTTCTTCAGATTAAAAGGAGTACTTGCATTCAAATCAAGAGTTTGTTCCTCTTGAACAATGATGGATGTACCTGCACTTGACCTACCTAAACTCTCTCGAACCACTTAACTACCAATGATACAAAATTTCCACTTCTTCTTAACAAAATGATGATCTTCTCTTTGAAAGACAAACCGAATTGCTCAATCAAATGCAACAAATCCATGAAGAAGTTAGAGGTAAATTCAAATCATTTGGAAAGGCATTGTGAGGAGTCTTCGGGAATAAAAAGAAATGAAGATGTTGAATGATGATTAGCTTGGTAGAATAACTTATTTAACACCGTGTGTGAACTTATGTTTATGTTTAATTACTTGTGTGATGACAACCCGACTTGGTCGAAAGGATGTGAACTTGTTTAGCTTTCTTAGAACATCTAATTATTATATGCTATTAGTATGATCTTTGTGTTTATCTTTATTTCATATATCCTTACAAATTGCATGCATATATGATATACTTGTTTCATGCACATATATGTTCACATCTAGGTTAACTGAGGGAGATGATGAATAGTGAAATGGATTTTTGGCGCCATTTTATGTTTTAACTGAATTGGGGTTAAAAACGAGTGTAAGGTTTGGGGAAATTGCAAAACCAGTCCTTGTCTTTTATTATCACAAGTGTAGTGTTTAAACTCTTTCATAAATGGCAACTTTAGTCCCTGTGGTTATATAAAAGGGTAATGGGCTTTTAGGATTTGGGCTTTTGGATCCGGGTAGGGTATTTAAGGGGTTTAAGGCCCATTAAGCCTTGGGGACCATTTGTGTAACATTTGGCAACTTGAGGGACTGAAATGGAATATTTTGGGGTTTTTGTCCTTTTATGGAGTTGACTTTGTTGACCCATAGTTGACTGGAGGTTGACCACAGCTTTGACTTTTTGACTTTTCCTAGCTTTGGCTTTGAATTTCTGGCTTCTTTTGTGCTCTTCCGTTCCTCGTGTCCGTGTTTGTCTATTTTTGACGGTTTTCTTGTGATTTTTGATATATTCGTACCTGCACATACAAAACACAAAAACAAGCATATCTTTACCATTTTTAGTCTGTTTTGGGTCATTTAGGGTCATTTTTGGTATAAACGGATATGTGTATCTTACACTTATCAGTAAGCTCCTGAATTAAAGAAGACTTTAGAGATGAATACTTAGGAACTAAAGTATCTTCAATTTCAACATTTTCAGTGGCATAAATTTCATTATTCTTTTCTTTATTACTTTCCTCTATAATAATGACAGGGTCATCTTCACGTGAATCCAGGTCTTTGAAGCTTGGCTAAACATTGGACACCAGCTTTGCTAGATCTTGTAACTTGATTGTGCTGGAGGCTTCTTCTTCCTTAACTTGTCTAGCAATTTAGCTGGCCCCTTTTCCTAATAAAGGTTGAGTGAGGACAGTGTGCAACCCTTCACTAACAGATTTGGTTTAGTCTGCAAGAACATGTAGGTCAGTACCTGCAAATAAGTGATCATATGAAGTGTTTTTGGTTCCTTCATTTATACCCTGTTGTTGAGGTATAAAATCATTAGGAGCAGAATTTCCAATAGCAGCTTCAGTTGTGGAAACTGTTGAAGCATCATTTCTTGATGCAGACTCAGAGTGAATAATGAAAGATGTTGTATAAATAGGCTCATTTAACTTAAATGCTGACATACCACTAGTGAGCTAAGGGTTGGCTCTTGCTTCACTGGTGACCCCTAAAGAAGTTGAGCCACCAGTTGCTTGCTGGTCCTCTTTATGGGTAGAAACTTGAGGCTAGCTTGGGTTTGAGTCCATGGCCGAGCTAGACTCTTTTCTTTTCTTGGAATGGCCAGTTTTGGAACCAGTGGGTGCCTTAGAGGACTCACCTTTTGTTGCCTCTTTGTTGGACACAAAGGTTTGTTTTGAAGAAGATTTCTTTTTGTATCTAGGTTGAGCTCCAGGCTTTGTGCCTTGAGAAACCCTCTTAGCAATGGATGAGGGTTTGGGAGCTTTAAATGCCACAGGCTCATTTGCGTTGCAAATAGCCAACATGTGGTTTGTAAAAGGAGGTTCTTTAGGTTGGTTGGGCTTCAGTGCCTAATTGTTAACACTGAAGACTTAAGTGGGTATTGTGTGACCTCATCATCCCCATATCCTTCCTTCATTTTGTGCATTATCAGTAGAGAGATACATCAAGTGTAGGGAACAACCTTTTCCCTTTGTTTCTTCTTCAGCTTGAGAATGATGTCCTCCCAAAATATGTTTGCATAGTCTATGTTAATGCCATTGTCTAGACTACATAGTATAATGTCATCTTTGTTTGTGATTTGATCAAATCTCCAAGTTTTATCCCCTAAACACTGGATGATTTGTGCCATTAGCAACCTCCACCTAGGAGGAAGGAGACTCTTCTTGAGAGTACCTTTTGCTAAAACATCTTCCCCATACCCAATTGTTGGGAACCACTACCCAACAATATCAATTGATGATGGTGCAACATATTCACTAGAGTGAGCTAGGTAGTGTGCACCTATGGCATTCCTAAAGGTGTTTACTCCTACTTCTCCAAAAATACCACCAGTGGAGATTAAAAAGGAAACCTTAGAGTTATCTAAAGCAGTGGTTGTGTACCATAATTTACCCATGTATTCCTTATACATGTCAGGAGATCTAGTAAATGGTTTTCTAAGGCAGCATTTCGAAATGAAATCAGAAACAAATTTAAAATAATCTTTGTTATTGTGTTCTGGGTAGAGAAGAGCAACCTTATTATTTGTGTTGAGGATGATGTCTTTAAGATTGAAGCTAACTTGTTTGGCAGGAATCTATTCTTGGTTTTCCATTTGAGGGATTAGGGTTTTGATGATTTGATTTGTTTTTGGGTTTTACTGTGTGTGTTCTTGGTGAAAGGATTTGTGTTTTATGAGAAGCGATTTAGCGATTTGTGAATTGGTGAAAATGGGTTTATAATAATGTTGATTATTGTTTTACTCTTTAAGTTTGATTATGAACCAAGTGAATTGTGGTTGTTTGTGAGAAGTTTTAAGGTTTCTTTTTAACATGTGTACTAAACTTTGTAATTAATGAAAGTCAATAAAGCATGTATCTGACACCTAGAATAGTGAACAGCCGTCTGTGCACTGTTAAAGTAGGTGAGAGAAAAAGGTGAGGTCATCTTAACGTTTGAAAATTTATCATTTTATTAAAACAATTTTTAATTAGTTAACTTCTTTTGTAAGAAATCGCTTTAAAAAAATATTTTAATTTTGAAAATTAATTTTTTTGAAATGACCTGTTGATTGATGTAAAGAAGCTGAACTAGGTTCAGGTTTGGTGTTTATGTCATGCTGAACTGATTATTGTAATCTTTATCATCATCAGTCTTCCTGTAAAGGCGACAAAATCACAGGTGCTCAAACAAATCCATGAATAAGACATATGTGATTGCTCAGTTACTTCACTCGAGAGATAGCTGAAGATTTAGATAAAATTATTTGGCTAAACTAAACAGAAGAGAATAAACTAGTGAGTGACAAAACCAATATCTATGCTCCAGCGAATATCTGTGCTCCAGCGAAGGTGACAAAACCAATATTTGTGCTCCAACGAATATCTGTAACCAATATCTGTGCTCCAGCGAAGGTGACAAAACCACACATGCTCATGCAAATCCATGAATGAGACATATGTGATTGCTCAGTTACTTAACTTGAGCAAGTTAAAGGTTGTATGCAAAAACTAAACTGATATTTAACATAAAAGTTTGTTCAGTTTTGGAAGAAAGCGCTAAAGCTTTAGTTTTCTTCAGTCGGTGCTGAAGCTTCAGGTTTTGAATCAATGTTCAGCATACCTAGTTCAACAATCAATCTTTTAAGAGTTAGAGTATGGATCTGACTGACATCAATGAACCTTTTGGTTGATGTATCCAGGAGAGTTGGTCTCATTATCCTTCAAGGTTAAGACCTGAACGTTTTGGATACTGAAGACCAAGACTAAGAGTACCATTTTGGTAACTGAAAATTCTCAATACAAATAAGGTGGGATACCTTATGTTTGCTTGATGTCTTGCATAAAGCAGTTGAGAATTAACTTTAACACTCGTCACTTCGAGAAAGACGTTCGGCTATCCAGTGTGACGGAACACTTCTTTGAAATCTTTGACTTTAAACATCTATCACTTCCAAGAAGGACGTTCGGTATCAGAGTAGCGGAAGTCTTGAAAACATGTACTTGAGCTTTCATGATGTCCTTTATGTTGACCCCCTTTTTTATTTTTTTTTTTTTTTTTTTTTCTCGGTCGGGTTTTGAGCATGTGACTTTGGATCTTGTGGCAGCTGGAATCAGAATCCTCACCACCATTCTTTAAATAGCCTGCATAAAACAGTTAGCAATAATGCTGAGGGGGGGGACGAATATGGGCTTGGGCATATCGCCCATGTTTGGTTGGAGTAAACTTCAAATCCGTAAGGATCGTACCTGTGATCAGTTAGATTTCAATTACGAAGAATCTTCTTGAAAGGATTTCCGCTTGTAGTATGGAATCTTTTCTAACACATAAGTATTTGATTCATCGTACTTCAGCATGTTCTCATTATCGGAAGTCTCAAAGCAGACAGCACGATAGAGTGAACCAGTGAGTTAATATCTCACGATTGGATATAGTAAATTGATTTGAAAATCAATCTGTGTATAACTTACTAATTGTTTTTGTGACAAACCGAGGTGTTTATCTTTTCAAAAATTCATTAACCAACCGGTTGATCTATTTCCTAGTGAAAAAGTTTGATTCTTAAGATCGCACCATCGTTTTTTCCAGTTGTCACAAGTTGATTCATACAAGAATCGCACAAGTTACCTACCATGAGCTTGTTTGATGTTGGCTAAAATGCAGGATTCCATCTTCATTGGATGAATTCACTTGTTGTCTGGGCAAAATACAAGGATAATGCGAAGTAGGACTCTTAAAATGTATTATTGTAATTCACATTGCTGTGACTTAGACAAGAATAATTTGACAAGTAGTCCGAATGGTGTATTTTTGGATGATCTTTTTGGCTCTAGACTCAATAGTGCACTTTGATTTTAGTGATCGGAGGCTGGAGCTGAGTGCCACCTTTTCAATATTAAACTAACTCGGAGTGGAGAAACTTCAATAGAAATGAGTGTATCTCGTGAGTTTTGAAACAAAGTCTTTCTGACTTTGAGTAGCTGGGAGGGGTTTGTGCATAGCGTCACTGGGTCCATGACTGTCTTCAATGTCAGACTACACCTGATGTTTCTGACAGCATATGTACTTGACCCGGTTTCTGCATACAGTGATGGAGGGACTTCTTTATTTTCACCCTTCTTTCCTTACCATTTCTTTTTCATTCTTCAACCCCTTCAATGCATAAAGAGTCTTCATAACTATAAAAACTTGTTGGGTTTGTTCCAGTGTTTTGCTCCATCTCAGTCTGGTGCCCATTATATACCTATTCTCACTTTTTTCTCCTTTTTAATCATACCTATGGATTTACATAATAGTGGATATCCATGGGTAGTTCCCTCCGGTTCTGGCTGGATCTTGGGGGGGGAATTTCTGAATACCTAAGCCTACCGCTTATAACTTCTGAATTAAGAACATGTCGGTCTTTTGGGTAATTCATCACGATCCTTCCAAAAACAATTGAAAAAATTTCAATCAATCAAAGTGTGTTGATTATAAATATCAAAGATTTAACACTTTGAGAGTTTTTTCATCATCCACTAAAAGCTCCTCCTTAACATGTGCATCGTAATCGTAGTACATGCTAAGTGTGAAGTGCATTGAGTCCATTTTATTTGATCACTTATGTCAATATACATTAAGTCCAGGTTAATCACATTTTCTCCCCTTATCCAAAATGTTAATCCCTTGATATTTTGGATATCAATTGATTAACCGTTTGGGGACAAAATGATATATTCGAGCAGAAATGGAAAATTTTAATGCTCTCACCCTCAACGTTTGGGGTTTATAAGACAGTTGCTAAGTACAATAATTGAAAAAATATGATTTTACTTAAGAAATTCTTGGAATATTTTGTACTCGTGCAATCTTTATTGATCACATTAAGTCTAAACTGTTATATTCACAAGATTATTATATACGAGGTTTGAATGAATGATGAGAACATCATATGATAGAAGCAGATGGTTTCTTTTGACGCAGCTTGTAGGTACTCTGTCGAACCAATTTTCCACCAACGAACATTTTTCCAAACTCCTCATTTAACCTACTTTCTTTCAAGAGGTCGTTAATCTGATTTCTTTCTCTGTCTCAAGCACTCTTCAAGCGGTGCTTTACTTTATTTCAAGTTCTGAAGTCTTATGCATCATAACTTCGAGGATAGAACAGATTCAGATACATATGTAACTGGTTATTGAGCTTGTGAGGTTGGTGATTGTCGGTTGTTGATGGTTGTCTTAGCTTCCCCCGTAAACAGCAATCCTTTCTTGAGTAGATCAGACTTTTTCTTTTCTTTTAAGCCCGCATTCAAGCAGTCTTTAGGTATAATTCCAGATATCCGAAGTACACAAGTTAACCCTTTCATGAATTTTAGTTACGCATCACAAGACAATTAAGTCCCGGAGGATGCGCATTTATCTTTTCAGGATTGTCATGAATATAAATTGTAACACCAAATTCAAACTATAGTCCGGATATCACAATTTTCCTTCTTAAAGGAGCGGTAATGGAAACAACTAGTCAATTAGAGTCCACAAATGTAGACATTTCTATCCTGAAAAGATACTGACTGTTTAAGGAATTATCATACCTATGTGTACCTCTATTATCAAATATTTCTACTTCTTTTAAGCTACTCCCCCAACTACCTCCTCCCTCTACCCAACTCTAAAAAATAAGTCTTAGGGATTGAGCCGTAATGTTTGAGGAAGGCATTTATTCGAATCAGCAAGAAACTTTTCTCACATTTTTTTTAAATAATTATACTCCAAACACTTCCCATGGGGAACTCAAATGATGATACTGGCTAATGAGGAGATTGTCTCTCCTACATGTGGATTTGTAATAGTGCACCCGAAAGATTCAAAACAGCCTAAAATTAAAAGAAGCTAACCTCAAAAGACAAAAGAAGCTAACCTCAAAAGAAGGCTAAGGACACTATCAGTATTTTACATCTACTCCTTCACACCTTGTGGTTTCGACACGTCGGGAATCAGCAAAACCTTATATACGCATACTATATTCGAGATTGTGTTAGAAGTATGATAGCTTAAATCCTTATTCACGTGAGGATTTAACTTCAAGGCATTTAAAACTATGAAAGTATTTCCAAGCATTCCTAAGTCTTTTACAAACTATGAGGTGTTGGCAATATTGATCGTCTGTAGTTTAAAGCCTGAATTCACTAAGTCTCTAAGTCCATAAAGATTTAAACAAATGACATCTAAAGCACTTGAAGTTAATATAAATTAACCCCCTTTGAAATTGTTATCCGTCATTAGCCAAAACTTTATCCATTATTTCATGACTTATTTTGAAAGATCCATTTTACTCAGATTGTTTGATGACGATTTTCCCCCTCAAATAATGGACCGTTTTCTATTTAAAGAGTGTTGTTCATTGTTTGAGAAGTCGAATTGTCTTTGAGATTTTTTTTTTTGTGATTACTGAAAACACTGATTCATTATGAAGACAATTTTTTACCAACAAAAATAAGATTTCTCTTATTTTAAACAATAAGCGCACTGTGACGGGTACCACTTTGTGGAATATAGGAAGCATCGGGTTTGTGAAATGACAAAGTAATCACTACAAGCCTTTGCACTTGGTCTAAAGTTAGTCCATGCCCTGAGAATTATTTCCGTTGTAAGAGGACAAGATTTCTTTTTTGATAATACTTGCTTTTAAGCTGAAGATCCGGGTTGCTATCTGAAAATAATAGCATGCCCATATGGCAAGTTTTGAATACCATTTGAACTTTTGCATAACTTTATTTATGTCCACGTGTCTTTATTGAAAAGACATTTCTAGGGACGTAAATTATTACCGTTTGCAAAATAATTGCCATCGAAAAAGCTCCTCTTTTTTGTATTTTTCTCATTTTTATTTTGTTTTGGTTTTATCATAAAGGTTTTATAAAATTAAAATCTTTTGTGGTTTTTTGATTTTATTTGCTCTCTTTTGTTTTTATTAATTAAATAAAAAAAAAATAAATAAAAAATGAACATCTTTTTGTGTTTTTTTGATTTTAAGTATTTCTTAGGATACATGATGATTTTCTTCTTTTGAAGAAAAAATGCATGAAGCGTACATTTCTTTTCTTGGAGGAGCGGGGCTTGAAGAGTTGTCTAAGACACAAATTATCATGAAGCACGGGTGTTGTATGAGAGTAATAATCAGCCATCTGTCTGGCTTAAACATACATTAAATTCCTGGATCCCTTGTTTCTGATATATCACTTTTTTTCAGCAAAAAACTCCAGAGTCTTTCCTTTTCAGGATTGCAAAAATGTACCTGCACTTACGTTAAGGTACTGCACTGTCATTGAGAGTTTGATGCATTTATAGAGTTTAGTGGTATATTCATTTGAACCATTTGGGAGTTCAACAATAAACACTATTGTTGGTGCTAGATGTGAACTGTACTTTCCAGTTGGAACCCACTTTAAGACCAGCAGTGTTATAAAAATTCTACCTGTCGGTTATCCCACCCTAAGGTAAGATCTAGGAGTGTTTGTTTTTATATGCACTGCGGAGACTTATTCGGAGAAAAACTATGTCCTGTAACGATCTTCCTATCAAGGTTTCTGAGTATGACTCGTTGGATCTACGGGTTTGTTACTGTTTCTAGTCTTATTGGGTTGAATCTTAGCACGAGAATTCACTTCTTTCAGGAATTTTGTTATACAGGCATCATGATTTGCATTAAAGACACACTTTTGGACAAATTTGAGACACAAAAGTGTTTGGAGGTAAGAGAAAGGACTAGAAAAGAATTCTAGAGTGATTCTGCTTTTTTGCATAACACTAGTGTTGACTTTCTATTCTTTCTTGTGTCTTTTTCATAGCTTCTTCTAGATAGTATTTATGAACCATGTCATTTGACAACTAAATCTTGGCAGGTTCTTAGGAACTATTCCTAGAGTGAGATAGATGCAATATAATGTTTAGGGTTTTGCAAAGCAGATGATTCTCTCGCTTAGGCAAATATGGTTGAGTGGACTGGTTTTGACAAAACGTTATTCACATCAACTTGGGAGGCAAACCGTGGTTTTGAAAAATTAGGTCGTTCAGATTTAAACGCATTCGGTTGTCTAACAACTGATTGGTATCTGGGTGGTTGTAAAACCGGTTTCCCCAAGATTGATGGTTTTGCACAAAATAGTATCCACGCTATTTTTCAGCATTTTCCTTTTTTACTTCTTAATTCGTTTTTCAACGCTACATTCGCAAAAACCTTTTCCTGAATCTGAGCCTTTAAATCAGCATTTTCAACAGTCTTACTATTTATTTGAGCAATCAGTGAGTCATTATGGTCTTTTGTCTGAACTCGTATTGTTTTGATAGAATCGTAAAGATCTTTGTAAGTCTGTTTTAAATGCTCATTTTCCTTATGCAACTTCTCATTATCTGCAAGTAATTTAGCCACACTATGTTCCAATTCGATATTGATCTTTTCAAGTACCTCTTTTTCCATTTTAATCTTGGTTTATTACTTGTTTCATTCAAAATTTGACCATGTTGCCCGTCCTTTAAAGCTTGATTTTGATATTTAAGTTCCATGTTAACACAATGTGTTTCCATTCTTGAAAAGTCTTTTTGAAGTTGGGCAACGGTCTTTTTGAGAAAAATATTTTCAGACTCGAGAGATTGTTTTGAAAATTCAGTTGTCATGTTATCAAATGATAGATCAAGTAAAGGACATGGAACTTGACATTTTTCAGCATTCTGTTCAATCTCTCCTCCCCTATGACAACGTTTTGTGAATCAGGAATGGTATTTTTATCAACCTTTTCTACGGTGTGTGTCATAAATGGGTTCAGATTGCACAGAATGTTGTTGTTCATTAGCAAGAGTATCATGTTGAACAGTCAATTGTACCTCAGCTAATGGCTGTTTGTCATTCACGGAGTTGATATCTGCATGCTCAGCATGTGTATCTTTCCCGGATCTGCTGCTTGAAACATGCCTTTCTGATTCGGTCTCATTGCTTTCCGTAACAACCAAACCAGCATCTAATGCTGTACTCGAATCCACCTTTCCCTCTTTTGACTGCATCACTCTATCATTCACCCTTCTGTTTATTTTCTTCGTTTATACTGTGTTCTATCTTAATCAATAGACTTGCTAACGGATTCCATGAGTTGGATCAGTGTATCACGGAATTGTTGAATCTCAGTTCGAGTGTTTTCTAGAAAGGACTTGCATATCATTGCACCCTCAAAATCATCGAAACAGTATCGAAAATTGATGAATGTCTGAAACTGATTCATGAGTACTCTAAACGCACCAATGGATTCAGTTTCTTGAAATTCTTCTCTTTCGAGTTGCTTTTCTAGATTATCCAAGTTAAGTAACAACGATTCTGTGAAAGTCTGATTATCTTGATCAAATAGTGCCACACATGCCCGTTCGAATCCTCCCTTGATTGAAAGAACCTTAAGATGTGAATAGAGTAGGCGAAATGATTCAATGCATTTTTCCTTTGCTTTGTCTTGCATTTGTTGCAGCTGATGCATCTCTCTCTCTTGAGAATTAGAATTCAAAGATTCCATTGAAATTCGATGTGTGAAATGAAATTAAAAAATCTTAAGTAGATTAAGTGATTTTGTTGTGGTTTGAAATCAATTAACGTGGGATTTACAAATTATTGTTTAAAACTGAAGGAAAAAAATTAAACAGAGTTAAGAACATATATATACAATCAACAAAAACATGGGGATTTTACAAAATCAAGAAGATACGTTTATACAATATTATTATTTGTTGTTGAAACATGTTACTTGTTGTCGTTGAAGAAGTTGAGCTTTTGTTAACGATTGATGAGCTTGAAGGACTAACGGTTAAACAATTTTTAAACTAAATGATTAAAAAAATTAGAAAAAAAAAATAAAAAAAAACTAAAAGTAAAAATATTGTAACAAAGGAAGGTTAACTTAGAAAATGTTTTAAAATATAAATGCTAATTGAAAAATGTATAGAAAATTAAAGGTTAAAAATGAAAGAGTTTTAAAAGCTAGGGGTTAATATAATATTGATTATTCTAAGCTAAAATAAAAATTTGTGAAAAAATAAAAGGTTAAAATTGAAAAAAAAAATTCTTAAAATAAGGACAATTTGTAAACTTGTTAAAATGATAAATGTAAAAAAAATTGAAAAATGATTCTGAAGTTGATGCGGGCCAAAGTGGATAAATTAGAATATAATACATAAAAACTTTTTCCCTCGTACGTATTCTTCATTTTGGAAAATGAAAAATATAAACGTGTTTCTTTTTATTGCCGGGATTGTTACGGGGATCGGACGGTGAAATGATTATACCAAGTTGATCGAAACGATGACACGAACAAACGTTATAAGTTATATGTCTCGTTACGATTTCCGGACACTCGAACCGAAAACGATACAATTAAACGAGTTCTCGTTCGGTCCTATAGAATAAACCACTCGTTCGATCACTTATTGTGTATTTTTATCGTTGATGGTATAATAGTTCGTTGTACATCGTTCGATGCTACTCGTTCGATGCTACTCGTTCGATGGTCACTAGTTCGATGTCACTCGTTCGATGCTACTCGTTCGATGCTACTCGTTCGATGGTCACTAGTTCGATGCTACTCGTTCGATGCTACTCGTTCGAATGGTACTAGTACGAGTGCTACTCGTCCACAGTCGTGGTCACTTGTTCGAGGTTACTTGAATGTTGATCCGTATCGATCTTTCTTACACAAGTTTCTGCTCGTCCGTGTTGTTAAAGAGAGTGATACAGTAATGAAACAGTCAGAAAATGAAATAAAACTATTAAACTAGTAAAGAAAATAAAACGTATGAAAGAAAAAAACGTACGAAGATCGGTAACAATAACAGTAGGAACAGAAAAAAAAACAAGCACAATAGACCACTAAAACCACCCCGTGGGCGACTTGATACCAAATGATTAGTAAGCTAAAATAGCCGACCAATAGCTCACAATAATTAACCAATCAAAACACTAAAGGAACAAGATAGAAACAATGGCTCTTGATACCAATTGAAGAAATCCGCATTTCAACAAAGATGAAAAATAGAGAAGAGAAAGTAGAGAGAGAAAGGAATAAAAAGGGAAAAATGGATGGCTTGATTAACCAAAGTGAAAATTACAAAGAGAACCAACACCCTCTCTTGTGTGGTGGGGCTATTTATACTTACTTAGGTGGACATGGGCCTTTGGTTACATGGGCTTTCCATGGACCTTTGGACTAGTTACCTATGTAAGTTTCAAATATTACTTGACGAGCTATCAACCGATAATCTATGAATGTGACCGAGACTTTTTAGGAATTTTGGTATCCTAAAATCCTTGAATGAGACCCATATTTTGTGATTTGGCTCAGTTACTTTACTCGAAGATAGTCTAAAAGATTTAGATAAAATTATTTGGCTAAACTGAACTAAAGGAATAAACTAGTGAGTTCAGTTCTTGACTTAACCAATATCTGTGCTCCAGCGAAGGCGAAAAAACCACACATGCTTATGTAAATCCATGAATGAGATATATGTGATTGCTCAGTTACTTTACTTGAGTAAGTTAAAGGTTGTATGCAAAAACTGAACTGATATATAACATAAAAGTTTGTTTAGTTTTGGAAGAAGGCGCTGAAGCTATCAGATTTGTTTCAGTCAGATTGCTGAAGCTTAGGTTTTGAAAATCATGTTCAGCATACCTAGTTCAACAATCAATATGTTGAGAATTTTACCAAAATGGTACTCTTAGTCTTAATAAGGTGGGATACCTTATGTTTGCTTGATGTCTTGCATAAAGCAGTTGATGATTGAATATTAGGTCTGCTTGTAGTTAGGTTCATTAGTGGTCCAATCATACAACTATACTAAAACTCATTTACAAATTTGCCTGTTTAAGATCATGTCCTAACATGTTAGGGGGGGCATAAATGGAGTATTCACTGATGAACCAGTTTTGTCAAACATTCACATCAGATCATTGACATCCTTTTCTTGTTGACTAAAATGCCTCTTTCAGTTTGTTTAAATCTAAAATTTGAGGAGGTAGGTGAGAACAACTATCAAGCTTATTTCATATCTTTGAGTCATCCATTTTTTTAAACTGTTTGCACATTTTTTGTGCTAGTGGACTTAAAGATCAACATGAATTTGTACCAAAATTACATTTTTTTAAGTTTTTGTAGATAAACAATGTTGTTTATCATACCTCTTGCAAAATATTTTTAGTAAGATAGGTTGAGAGAATATCTTACCATGCTCTTGAAGGATTTTTTAAGTCTATGAAGGACTTTATCCAATTCTTACATGGTTGAGGAATTCATTTTATCTCAAAACCTAGAGGTTGTTTGACATAAGCTGCTTCTTTTAGAATATCATAGAGGAATGTTTTTTTGACATTCATTTGATAACCTATGAAGGTTATGTATGTGGTGAAGGCAAGAAACATCCTGATTACTCCAAGTCTTGTAACCGAAGCAGGGTTTTATCATGATTTATTGCCTTATGAATACAATGCTAGATACTTCCTTTACTGAAGGGAGTTAGAATTGTATCGTGTGTTGAAGTATCTTCCATTTGGAGAGGATAAGAGTTCAGAGATCTGAACATCTTCAGTTTTGTGAGGTTATCTATGGATTGATTTCATTGGTGTGTTTTTTGTTTAAACTTATCATCATTTTGATGAGTTTCTCAGTTTGAAATGGATTATCTGTTTTGATCATTTTGATCAATTTGATTATCTTGACCATTTTGGTCAGGTGAGATTTTTGCTTTAATAACAGTTGATTTTAATTCGTAAGATTTTATGAAAATTTCTCAGTTGTTAAAAGCGTTTCAGTGTTCATGTTGTTTGAACATTCCTTTTTGAAAATTATACCATAACCATAACCTTTGGATGTGTATGAGGAGTTAGTTCATACATTTCTTCGGGTCATGATTCTTCTAAAATTTGTGTAGGTAAACATTGATAAATTTTATCTGTTTTGAAAGACCATTGTTTAAAAAATGATATGTTACATTGCACAAATTGGATTAGGATGGTTAGTTTTGGCTAGAAACCCACCTCTTAGTGGGAGTCTTTGATCCTAAAGCACTTGGTTTATTCTTATTTACCTTGAATGACTCAACATTTTTAGCTTAAAGAGTTTCTCTTTTCCTAAACCACTCAATGTCATTATGATCCGATGTGGTATAATCATTGCTATCACATGTTTCACAGTTCTTTGTGATATGTTGAGGGTTTATAGGATTGATTCCTCTTCTTAGAGAAATAATCATGTTATGATCATGAGTGTCATGATCATAGCTTCTACATATTTCACATGTGGGATAGTATAAACAATCAGTAGAATGATGATCATTATATCCATAGTGTATGCAGGAAGGAAACGATACTGAAGGCCTTGAAGGTCTAGATCTTGAGGAAGATTCACCTTGACCATTGTGATGCTGATTTGCATTCATGGAAAACATAAAATCAGCATGATCATAGGTTCTGTAATTAGTTCTTTTGCACTTTTTACAAAACAAAATTTCATAACAATTCTCTGAGAGATGATTGTTTTGTCCACAAAGTTTACAATTCATTTTGAATTGAGTTTTGTATATGTTTTAAAGTGCATTTGGAGGAACCTGTTGAGCATTCTTGTTTCTGGAGTAAGATGACTTTTTCTTGCTGATTTGTAATTTTAGTTCATTAAGTTCTTTTATTACAATAGCCAAAGGAGGATCATCTTCCATTTTCATAAATTTTAACTTACCAGCAGGAGCTGAATAAGTCTTAGAAGTTGAGGAACTTTTGCCTCCAGCAGGAGCTGAGGATGGTTCGTTTATTGTGATACCTTTTAAGGTTTCAGCTTTGAATGTGGATTTTGACTTCAAAATTGATTTGAAAGTCATTGGTCTAGAATAGGTTCAGCACCATCCAACTTCTTCAGTAGAGGAAGAGGAGTACTACAGATTGAAGATTCATTAGCTGAATCATAATCAGTTGCTGAAGAGTCAGAGAAAGCAACTAAAGGATTAGTTGTGTTTTTTATGATTCATTTGAAGGTGCCTCATCAGTATCTTGATTAGGTAGAGTAGAATCTTCAGTTTTAGATAACTTAGGTATATTACTACTAGTAATAGACATATCTGAGTTATATGCTGAAGATTTTATGAATATCGGGTCTTTAAACCCAGAGCTGGAGGTATCTTCAGTGAGTTGGTCAATTCCTAGAATTTTCTTCTTTTGAGTGGGAATTTGTTCATAGATACACTGATTAACTATATTAGAACTGCTTAGCCATGTTTTTGTAATAGATGTTAGCTATTTCACTTCAAATTTTAAGTTTTGATTCTTTTTTAGAATCTCAGTGTTTACATGCTGCATGGTAAGAAGATCAAGTTTTGCTTGTTTTAATACCAAAAGCTGTTCTTTGCATGTATTTAATTCTTGAAGAAGATTTCTATATTTTGACAAAAGATTGTTTCTTTGTTCTTCAACATAGTTAAGATCAATACACAAATAATCTAGAAAGGATTTGCTATCATCATTATCCTCCATTTGGAGAAGAGTGTGCACCTTTTTCATAGAAATCTTAGTCCAATCACCATATCTGGCACTTTCTTTGCAAACTGAAACTTTTTCTTCATCAGTAAGTTCCATGAGAGCTTTAACTTCAGTTACTTCATTTTCATCAGACGATACTTCTTCATCATCCCAATCATACGTTTTAGCAATGAGACCTTTGTTTTTGCTTGAGGAAGAACTGAGTGCTGAAGCATTGGAGCTGAGGAGGGCTAGTTTAGCTTTGGCTTTGTGGTATTTGGCTTTAAAGTCCTTGATTTTCCTCGGTTCAGGTTTGTTTTTAGATGAAAGGAGAAGTTTTGATTGGAAAGGTGATTGATATGAAGGAACTGATGTTTTTGGCGAATAGTCTCTTGCAAAATGACCCTTCTTGCCACATTTGTGACATTCAGTTTGGTAAGTTGCTTTTGCATTGCTAAACTTTTGAGTACCTTTTTTGAAGAACCTTTTAGATTTGGCTAAAAGATCCCTTGCTTGGTATTCCTCATCTAAGTCATTTAAGTACTCATAACTGCTTCTTGTATCCTCTTCATCATCAGGACTATCTTGAAAGTCCTGGACAATAGAGGAGGAGAAGAAGGCAGTTGATAGAGGAGTTGTAGAGACAAGACATTTGCTCTTTTCAGTCTCATAAGAATTGTCTATTAGATTTTTTTCATATTTGAGTTTACCAAACAGAGAAGCAAGCTTAGAATCTTTCACATGATTTGTGTTTCTAAGACTTTGGCAGAAACTTAGCCACTTCTTTGGTAACCCATTTATAAAACCAGTATTTATTTCAAGCTTTGAAAGTCTAATGGCATCATTTACTAACTCATTCAGCAGAGCTTTATATCTGGTGAAAGTTTGTGTTAGAGATTCACCTTCTTTGAATTTAAAGGTGTTATAGCACAACTTTAGGTCCATGACCCTACTTTCTTTCACATCAGAGGGCCTCTCGTGATATAGTATCAGGTCATCCCAAGTAGATTTTGTAGTTAAGCAGTTTATGACAGAATTCATTTGGTCATCTGGAAGGACGGACATGATGAGACTTTTGAGTCGCTGATCTAAGTTAGCAGCCTTTCTCTCATCACCAGTCTATTGTCCTTCTGGTTTCCTTTAACCAGCTGCCATAGGGATATAAGGACCGTTTGAAATGATGTTTTCAAATTGAGGTTCAATACTAATAATATTTCACATGAATCTTTTTTTCCAATTGGTGAAATTTTCCACCTCTAGGACAGGAGCTGCATTTAACTGGCCACCCTGTATTCAAGAGTCTGTGGTACTTCTACTGTTGCCATTTAAGATGGATCTTGATTTTAAAATTCTTTGAGCCTTTATATATATCATTTGAAAGGGATTTTATAAACCAAAAGGCTCTGATACCACTTGTTGGTCCCTTGGAATCTGATATAAGGTTTATCAAATTAAACTAATCAGATTCTATAGCAACAAAGTGAGTTTTAAACAAATATATAAACAATATAAAGAACAAGTTTAAAACACACAGAAGTACTTTTCAACGTATAGACTTTTATTAGAATCAAATAAAGAATCTATAACACACCTTGCTTGCAGAATAGCAAGGTGGTTGAATGACAATTGGGGTGTTATCTCCGTTGAACTGATTCTTTAACCAAAGTTATGAGAATAAGAAAACAAACTTGTTATGACTAAACTGAAGCTTCAGCTTTTAGTAGTACGAGTCAGTTTGTTTGAGAGATAAATGAACTCTTTGTTAGCCTCAAAAATATTGAGTCAAACGAGAAGTTCGTTCGTTAATTATATTAGGTCTCGGTCATTAATTAATATACGTTGTATTAGGCTAGATGGGTAAATGGGCTGTAGGTATAAATACCACTCCCCATGGATGGAGAGTGGAGTTGGTCATTTGTAAATATTTCATTTTGCATGTAATCATCTCATTTTTCTCTCACTCTCTCTCTACTTTCTCTCTCTACAATTCTTCTTATCTCCAATCTTAATTTTTTGTTCTTAATTATGAAGTAAAGTGATTTCTTGGATCCGACATTTGGTATCAAGAGCCTCGGTTAGATTGTGGTTGTTTTGTGGTTCAATAAGCTCAAAAAGCTTATTTTCGTGGCTTATCTCTTCAATAAGCTCACGGCCAAAAAAAAATTAGGTCTTATTGGTTTGGTTTGCTTGTTTACATCTTGCTTCACTTGTTCT
>BQNB010038987.1:5617-48367 GCA_026074375.1 Tanacetum coccineum | reverse complement strand
AGGAGAATGTGTAGACGCGTGGGTATGCCTATATAAAGTTTTAAATGTTTAAGGGCGGAGTCTAGTTTCTGATATCTGTAATGTTCGATGATTAATAACGGACGAGGCTAATGGATGTAAGGTTTCAACTTACTTGGCAGTACCAGGATGTATCATGATCTAAATTGTTGTACTTATTGGTCTGTAATGAATAATGAATAAATCAACTGAATACTATATCCACAGAGGGTTATCTTGTTTAAGGGGGTTCCACGACTTAATTAATGAAGTTGTACGAGCTGAGAGTGCTCAAGGACCCAACAATGGCAAACATAACAACCATAACTGTAACAAACAGTGATGAGAAGTAGAGAGCGAGGACATTTTGAGAAACAATATCCCTAGTATAAAGTTCAAAAAATGGGAGGAGCTCGTAGGAGAGCTTATGCGATAAGTAACAAAATATTATACTCAGTTACCTCCACAAACAGTTCATGATTACAAGGATTTGTAATGGCAAAAGTAATAACTTAAAAATGAGATCAGGTTGTTCAAGTGAGACCTTAAGATTTTTGCTGAGTGGTAAGACACTACTGTGTTTCTAGATCTTTTTAACAAATTCTGATAATTATCGAGTTCGAGTTCATACTCATGTCATATCGGCTGTAAATAAGCCCACCCATTTATAATTCTTTACTTACATAAAGAAGCGTCCTAATTTATGTAAGTAAGAAATGATAAACTTATGGTTCTGTGATTTACAATTTATTTATTTAAACGAAGAGGCGTCCCAATCCTTTTAAATAAAGAGATTATAAATCATCCTACTTAAGAACTTCCGATGCAATATGTGTACTCACATAACCTTCAAGGTGGTGGATGACATAACGATGCAGGTGCTCTAATGAGTATTGGACGAGTGTTTAAAACTCGTCTTCGGAGACGAGGAGTAAAACAATCAGGAGAAATCGACATAGTGTTCAAATTAGTTAATGAGTACACGGTTAAAGTAAATAAGGTAAATGTCTTTATAAACGAGTCAACATAGCAATTATCATATCAATCCTCTTATTACAAGTTCCGTCTATACAAGACTTGCAATACTTAGATTCATACATAGTCCCATGTAAACAGAACTATGATAGGTTTCGTTAACATAGCAATTATCATATCAATCCTCCTATTACAAGTCCTGCCCATACAAGACTTGTAATACTTAGATTCATACATAATTCCATGTAAACAAAACTGTAACGGGTTTTGTTAACATATTAATTATCATATCAATCCTCCTATTATAAGTCCCGCCCATACAAGACTTGTAATACTTATATTCATACATAATTTCATGTAAACAAAAATTATGATGGTTTTCGTGTAATACATTATTGTATAAAGTTATGGAAACAAATATTTTTAGAGACCATTGTTTAACTTACAATGTCTGAGAACGAAGTGTAACCATTGTGCAACTCACAATGTCTAAAGAAATGTTCTTGTATTTATATAAATAACTCTTATATAAATAAATGTATGATATACGCAAAGGATGTAAGCATATATATTATATATATGTATGTCATGTAAGTACTTAATGTACCACGTAATGTAAGCAAGTAAGCAAGTAGGATGTATGCACTTTGAAAATGTTTGATGTGATGCAATGTTTGTGAAAATGGTTATAGTCTAGGTAACATATGCAACATAGTTCTCTATAGCCAGTGCTCTGATACCAATCTGTAACACCCCAAAAAATGTGTCGCAACAGAAATATGTCCGGGAGTGTTACTTCATAATACAACAGCACAAGATACAAGAGAACGGCCTCTAAATGTGTCGTTTAAAAAGTAAACTCGTTGATTTTCTTGAAATTGATATAACATTTGTCCCATAATTGCATCACAATAAAAAGCTTGAAAGCAATACAACGAGATTTGATCATTTGTATGTAAGTAGAAATTCATGAATGAAATCGTGTCAATTTAGACTATAATGCACATCAAGTAAGCCAAGCAACTTCACCTTAGAAAAACATGCTTAAAAGGGTCAACATAAAGTTGGTGAGTTCATAGGTTTGTTTAAGTATAAATGTTGCACCAGAGATTTACAAAGTGCGTATGACCATTTTAACCCTTATAATAGTCATAAAATTATACGTATGAAAGTTGGACCGTAATTGTTCAAAGTATGCATGATAATTAAAACTATCACGAAATGTTTCAGGTATGTATTGCCCAATGAGTGATTACGATTACTCTAAGTTCATAACAAAAATGATGGACATATTCTGAAACTGGGTGCCCTACCTGGCACACCCGAGTATTGACTTATTGGACATGTACTCATACTAGGTGCCCTACGTGGCACACTCGAGCATTGACTTATTTGACATGTACTCATACTAGGTGCCCTACCTGGCACACCCGAGCATTGACTTATTTGACATGTACTCATACTAGGTGCCTTACTTGGCACACCCGAGCATTGACTTATTGTGTAAATGAGTGTGTAAACGAGTTTGTAATCAATCATGAAAATGAGTTGTAAACGAACATGTAAACGAGTTTGTAAGTGCGTTGTGAAAACAAGTATGTAAACAGGTTGGTAAAGAGTATGTAAACAAGTTATGAAATCAAGTATGTAAAAGAGATTGTAAATGAATGTGTAAATGAGTTGTAACGAGCATGTATTCTCCCCCGAGATTTGTAAAGTAAATGTAAAACAAGTGAAAGAGGGGCTATAAACTCACAAAGTCTTAAACAGTAAATGCATCTTTATAAGATAAAACGGGCATGTAAACGAGTATGTATTTAAGTTTGTAAATGAGTACAAATAAGTAGAAGTTTGTAACGAGCATGTATTCTCCCTTAAAACAATTAAAAAAATAGGGGCTATGAGACTCACCTCGAGGTCCTTAAAGATCAGATGTCACAAATGTTCGATCACCTAATAAATATGTTAACGAGGCTAATATTAATGGATGTCTCCAAATATACACATTTATGAATCTATAATCACATAATCTCACTTGTCAAACTAGTAATGAAATTTAAATGGCGAATCAAACTTGCGTGACGTCTTGTAAATTTTTAAGTCATCTAAAGCCCTCTTTGTTTCTTTATAGTTAATAAAAGCACCAACAGTATATTAAAATTATTTAATGTACTTAACATAATATAAGTCATCATGAGAGACTATTAATGTCATATAGTAAATCTTTAAGGGCTGTTGTGTCACCTTCTAAAACTATAAGGGGCAGTTTCAAAAATAGTTTCAAATTTACATTTGAAACTCATGATGATAACGTTAATCTGTTCTTCACTTTTAGCTTTCCATTTGACAAAATTATTGATGTGCATATATAAATATATAACTAACTATTATATTCTAAAGAGTTTATTTATTTATAAATGGATGTGATTACGTACATAGTTAAACAATGGCCATGCATGAAAAATCTCTTTCTTCTTGTTGTGTTTTGTACAGAACGTGCTTAAACATGCTTATAAGCTATTCGGTTTTGCTTGCTCCAACTGTTTCGTATAGTGTACATTTAACTAACCGACAAATGAACATTCTAAAGATCAAAACCATTTAGATTCATCATCATTATTCAATAACTATGACTATATAAGATCGCGTGACTGTGTTTCCGTATTAAATTCATTTACATTCATCCAAATAACATCTCAGGCATGGATAACAATAACAAGATGGTGTATATTGTGATCATGTAATGTAACGTGAATGTGATTTAGAAGTATACCTTCGAGCCAAAGGAGACCGTTCGAGGTAAAAAGAAACACTGAGTATGAATACCGAGTCGAACGCCAACGGTCCAACACTATATTTATAATGTAATTATGGTCAAAAATCAAACCCAACACGAGCTCGAACTCTGGCGAACAAACCAAAAACTCCAACAACGAAAACCGATCGAACAACTCAAACATGTACGGACACGAATATCATCGCAACCTAACTAATGATCTTGTAAAATATTTGAACAACAAAAATGAACATCCTAGATGTAAAATGAAGGTGGTTCGTGGGTTTTGAAAGAACAAAAGAGAAAATGTGTTTTCTTATGAATGAAATAATGAAACAAATAATGCCATAGTCATTCATATAATAGTGAGCTTGTGACATGTGATATGTATGTAGACATGATACGTAAATAAATACATGGGTGAAAGTGACATAACAAGAAATGTCATTCTCCTTTAGACATAAGCATGTGAATGTATAACGTGCTCGTGTTTTTTGCTTGTCAAAAGATTTCTTGGTTTGTCCCCTAAAGGTGCCAAATATAAGGAATAAAGGGAAAATATTATTAGGTATCACGGATAAGCTTTTTCCGTAAAATAAAACTTTAACTTGAGCATTCGTGTTTTTAAATAAATGCTTTTGAATAAAATGTTAAATAAATTATTAAATATTTTTATTTAATAAAAAGTGATTATTAAATATAAATTAATTATTTTCGTGTCGGTACGCGTTGTGTGCTATTTTTCACAATTTGCGAGGTATTTTCTCTTTTTCAAGTCAAATAAGTTTAAAAATAAATTTGTACGTGAGAGATATGTAATAATAAATATGATTTATTATTTAAATATGTTCCGAAAAATTACCGGTTACGCGGTAATCGTTTTTACATGACAAAAAAAGTCGAAAGCCAAAAAGTCAAGTACGACCCAAAAGTCAAAGGATAAATTAGTCATTTAAAGTTCTAAAAAATGCCAGTTGTTACAGGAGAGTTCACCAATTATATTTTGTAGCGGATGGTCCTTTGTCCATTTACTGATGTGTTCTGAGATTGGAGCGTCTGATTGCACCGTAGTAGGAATAACATCCAATGATGAGGATTCTTCAGAAATAGTTTCTGGAATTGGAATGCCAAAATAAGGAACGTTACTCATATGTGCAACCTCAAGGTCATGAGACTCTTCTTCAGCATAGTGAGGAATTTCTTGGGATAGTGATTGTGGAGTGGTTTGTGAGGTACTTGGTGAGGGTGCATCTTGGTCAACAGTTGTTGAGAAAGGTGAACCGGTTGACTCAACAGGAGCTGGAGCTTCTTCTATAGGAAATGGAGAGGCAACGATAGCTGGAGGAGAGAATAACTCATCAAACACTGGTTGAAACACAAGATCCCATTCATGCCTTGATGGTGGTACAAACGGTGCTAAAGGAGGAGGGTTTAGAACGAGTCCTGAACTGGGTGTTGCAGGAGTCATCTCATGAAGCCCGGGTCCTGAACCGAGTTGTTCAGAAGCCATTGCCATCAGCTCATCAAAATTGACATGGATGGTTTCAATTATTTTTCGGGTACGTCGGTTGCAAATACGGTAAGATTTCCTCTTGGGTGCATATCTAATGAAAATCCCTATATTAGCTTTAGCTTGAAGTTTGCCCAAATTCTCACTATCATTGTTTGGGTAGCAAAGTGCACCAAAAAACGTGAAGGTAGGATAAATCAGGTTTTCTATCATGTAAGAGCTCATAAGAAGTTTTTCTATGGCGTCGTCGTATAATGGGTCAGTTTTGGGTGTAACATGCGGTAGCAATTGCTTCGGCCCATAGAAATAAAGGAGCTTGTGAGAAGATTAACATTGTACGACCGACTTCAACAAGCGTACGATTTTGCCTTTCAACAACACCATTTTGTTGTGGAGTTCGGGCAACCGATGTTTCATGAGAGATGCCAACCTGTTCATAGTAGTCTCGCAGGGTTTGATTAACAAACTCAGTTCCATTATCTGTACGAATGTTCCTCACAGTTGCATTCAATCTAACTTGTATCATTTTTAAAAACTTGATTATAAAATCAGAAGCTTCATCTTTTGATGCTAGAAACTTCACCCATGTAAACCAAGAGTAATCATCCAAAATGACAAGGATGTACTTTTTTCCATTTACACTTGCAACACGCGTAGGCCCACAAAGATCCATGTGCAGAAGATATAGTTTTTCTTGATTGGTGTCTTCAGATTTAGATTTATGCGATTGTTTATTTTTTTCCCATGGCACATGCAGAACACAAATGGTCCTTTTCAAATTTAAGTTTGGGAAGACCACGTACCAGACCGTGTCTGGCCAAATGATTAATAGCACCAAAATTCAAATAAGACAAATAACGATGCCATAACCATGACTTAGTCTTAGTGGCTTTTCACAAGAGACATATATGAGAAGACGCCATCATATCCCCAATGGACAGAGAATACAGGTTAGTTCCTTGAGATCCTGAGAGTAAATCAACACCTTCCAGATTAAGAATAAAGCATGTGTGTTTTCGTAAAGCTACTTCAAGATCTGAGTCGCAGAATTGACCAACTGAGAATAGATTGTGTCCTAGTCCTTCCACATAATAAACCCTTGAAATTGTGACGTTTCCTATATGATAATCACCATATCCCATAATCTTTGCAACTTGGTCGTTACCGAATTTGACTGTACCGAGAAATTTATGAACGAAATTGGTGAGCTGAGAGCGATCTTCGATCATGTGCTTGGAGCATCCGGAGTCCAAATACCATAGAATAATTTGGACAACCTGCAGTCGATAAAAGAAGAAGAAGATGGAGCAACTGAAGTATCGGATCCCCGAGATGTACCGGGTTTCATTCTGTTAGCAGTAATAGATTTTGCAACCTTAGGATTGCTATTTTAAACAGACTTATGTACTTTAGGTCTCCTGGTATAGACTCTAGTTACTACATGTTTTGGTGCAACTACTTCAAGAGGAATGGGAACCCTAAAAGGCATTTTATTAGTGGCGGTTATCCTAGTTAAAGGGCACGCGTTTCCATCTAAGGTGAAAGTCCTTCCAGTGGGTTTCCATTTATATCCAACAGAGTTAAACACTTTTCTAGTAGGTTTTCATTCTTTTCTCTTTTTATATTTCTGAGAGGCAGATTTAGCACGCACATTCATACTATTCACATGATCAATTAAACACATAACATAATTAGCATCAAACAAACATTCATTGCATACAGAACAAAGAGCCTTAGCACCTTTAACAGGATGCTTAACATGTTCAATACTTACATTTTATAGACTCAGAGTTTCTCTTATTCAAACCAGATTTAACATTCCTAGATTGAACTTCTACTTTATTCATCTCATTACTACTTGGTGTTCACTAAATCCTATCATTCTTTGTATTGCCTGAAGGCTTTGATCCGCTAGCACTAGTAGAAGGGTTTACTCCTGTAGAAGACAATAGAGGTCTGTTAGATGCTTTGGGAGTGTTGTCTGATGATGTGACCGTGTCAGCAAATCAAACTTTTTTCTTCTTGTTTATAGGCATGACCGCAACTAATTTCTTACTAGGTTTGTGAATATCAGGGCAAGTATGTCTAACATATCCTAGCAACTCTTGAATTAGCTTAACATTACAGGTAGAGAAAGATGCACTATCTAAAGGGTTTAGTGATTTGGCTTGTTCAACTATCACCCTAAGAATAGCAGCTTGTTCTATAGTGTGCTTAAGGTAGTATATGTGAGCTTCCCTATTATTCTTATCCTTAGGAGCCAAAGTTACTGGGTCAAGCTTATACATTCCTGGAGCAATAGTGATAGCATTAGACGCTTGGGCAGCATTGTCAACTATGTCTTTTCCTTTGAATTTCCTAAGATCATTTTTTAATGCTGTTATGACAAAAACCTTTTCCTGGCGTTGAGCATTTAAATCAGTAATTTCAACAGACTTTTGAATTAATTGATTGACCAATGATTCAGCATGTTCTTTAGCCTGAACACATGATGGTTTAATTGAATCATAGAGTTGTTTATAAGTCTGTTTCAAATGCTCATTCTTAGCAATAAGTTTTGTCACCCTATGTTCCAGTTCTATATTGATGGTCTCAATCTCATCTATGTCGTTTTTCACATTGTTTGTGGTAGAAGTTTTAGTCAAACGTTTAATGTTTGCCTTCAACTTTTTGATTGTTGTATCTTTTGCTTGAAGCTCAGCTTTCAAATTGTTCAATTCAAACAATTGATCAGATGAAAGTTCAGTTTGGTTCACAAATGTGTTATTCTTTTGAAAAAATTCTTTATTGAGTTGCATTGCAATTTCAAGAGAAATGCAATGTTGTTCAAGTTCAGAAAATCTTTTTGAAAGTTTATTATACTCATCTTTTTCAACCATGTTGTGTTGTTTGATAAGCTCAGCTTCAAGCTTCAAGTTTCAGACACTTGTTGCACATTTCCACATAATTTACATAATCATTCATAACAACAGAAGAATTCACTTTCACAGAAGTATTCACATCCACAAAAGAATTCACAACAATATTCACAATATCTTGAGAAATGATTTGATCCAAGAGTCGGTCATTTTCAATCAAACATTGTTTCTTTTGAAATTCAAAACACTATTTATCTACATGATACTGTTGAACAGCGGCTTCCATCTGGTTAAAAACTGTTTGTACTTCCGTTATCTCATTTAGAAGATCTTTATCAAAAACATTAAATATGTCTTTTAAGGTCTTTAAAAATTGAATTACTTCGTTTAGAAAAACAGCTTTTGTGTGTTCAAACCCCCATTCCTCTTTTGTTAAAGCATCAGGTGTGATCCGCTTTTTCACCACATTGTCAAATTGGCCAAGATGGTATTTAAGCTTTTTAAGGCTTGTATTAACTAGGCTTACCTTAGGAAGTTCCCTAGGAGCCTCAATTTTGACAGGTGAAGAAGCAGATTGGTCAGTATTAGGGTGTAAAGCTTATTTATCAGACAATTCTTGTTGTGGGACAAAATGTTTACCAAAGTCTTCAAATAATCAATTTAACTTAGCATAATTAATTGGTTTAATGTTAACTTTCTGTTTTAAGACCATTGGATCACTTTATTTTAAAATCATTTTTGATCGACTCTCTTCCTCAAGCATTAAAATCTCTTCAGAATCAGCAATTGAAATCACATTGGTTTCCTTAGCAATAACATTACCATCATAAAGCATTGGCCAAATTTGCTGAGCTTTCTTAAGATAGAAAGGATTTTGAAAACCAAGAGCTTGTTTCAGGTTGTTATCATAGAAAACTTGTGGTTTCGTGAGCATATGCACAGTTTACGCGGATTGACCTATTTTATAAACAATGTTGTCCAGTTCTTTAACTTTCTTTTCCAAACCAATTTCTGTATCAATATTCTTAGCTTCTTTTTCCTTGGATTCATTTTTGAAAACATTAAATGTTTTTGTTAACAATTCCTTTTCCTTTGATTGTTCAGTAAGAGTTTGTTTAAGATTGTTAATTTCTTTTTCAAAATCCGTAAACTGTGCATTTTTCTCTCAAATTATATCATATATTATAAGCTTTTCTCGAGTACCTAAATCTACATTTTGTCTTTCTTTTAGCAATTTTACCCGTTCTTTGTATCTTTCAAGCTCAGTAGATAAGGATTCATTGGCAATTAGATTGTCATTATTGACCTTGTTACAGTTAGCTACTTGATTTGATAGTTGTTCAAACACAGATAATATCAAGGCATCTTGTTGTGCAGAAGAATTTGTATCCTGAACAACTGCATTTTGTGATTCAATCAGATACTGAGAGTACGAATTGATATTAATATCACTATGTATCTCATTATCTGGATGTTCCACAAATTGAGAAGGTTCAGAATACGGCATCTCTTGCACACTTTGATTTAGCATATCATTATGAGTGTTGTCAGAGATTGGTACCTCGGAGAGAACATCTGATCCGTAACTAGACAAATTGGTCATAAGAACTGCTTTGGCTGTAAAGATCTCGTCATAGTCAGAATCATATGCATCCAAATCATCTACTTGATAAGCTGCATTGTGTGTGATGTCCGACTGTGTAACTAGACCTTCTGCAATACCAGGATCTGCCAAGAATTCCAATTCTTCCTCATTCAGAACTTTACCATTTCCTTAAGCTTCAACCAATAGAAATTTATTCCTGAACCATGTAGCATCCCTTTTTCTCTTAGGCTTTGGATACTGTCTTGCCATATGACCTTCCTCTTGGCAGTTAAAACACTTCACAACCCTTTGTTGACCTGAATAATTCCCTCCTGTTCTCGAAGTATTAGCTCTTGTTCCTGAAGTACCAGTAGCATAAGAATTTTATCTCCCCTAAAGTGGTTAAACAGTCACCCGTCCATCATGAATAGTTGCTTGTTGTCTTAGGTTTGATGAATTTCTTAGCTGGTTGTTAGTAGATGGGAAACGAGATGTGACGACAGTAGACAGAAATGACATCATTTTGTTAATGGCATCAATAGGGCCATCTCCTTGCTCAAACACAGGAACTGCTAGATCGGAGTCTATTTGAAGAAATTCAGCAAGGTGTGTTTGTTGATTAACTGTGGATACAATATATTCAATTTGAGGAACAGATTATGGTTGTGGACAAGCCTCTTGATAAACAGTTGATGAGTAAGCATTTGGATACGATGCTAATGGGTAAGTGATTGCATGTGATGTGGTTGGATAAGTAGTTGAATAATATTATGTGGAATGATTTAATCCATATTGAGGAGACTAAGATGGTGAAAACTTTTGTTGTTGTTAAAACTGGGGATTGTGGTATGGAGACTGATAAGTGTTGAAGTGAGATGGTGTCATTTGATAATTTGCAACCAATTCAAGTGGATCTTGACTGCGTTCATGCATGAGACGGACTTCATTGGCATGGAGCTCGTATTGTTCAAGATATGCATGAAGCTGATCAAAGTTGGTAGTATGCAAATCTTTTACAAGCTTGACATCAGTTACAAACTTACTCTATTCACATGGAAGACTATTTAAGAACTTGGTATTAACTTGAAATTGCTCCATTTTCATTTTATAGATGTTCATGTTATTGATCAGCTGAGTAAATCTAAAGTAATATTAATGAAGTGATTCCCCCTTTATGTGAGTAAACTTAACAAATGCATCATACAGTTTACACTCTCTTTCCTGCTTAGTCAAAGAGGTACCTTACATTAGAAGTTGAACTTTTTCCCATAGATCCTTGGCAACTCTGTGATGATTAAAAAGTGAATAGATATCAAATGGTAGACCTTGAAGAATGATATTAGCATCCTTGAGATCACAATCAGCTTGAATTTTCTCAGTAGCAGACAATTCAGCATATTTCTTTGTCATGGCCACCTCATTTTCTTCAATCGTAGGCCAAATGAGTGGACCATGTTCAACTGATTCAAGTATCATTCTTCCGTGCTCTCTGTTTTGCATGTATAACTTCATTATACTTTTCTAAGAATCATACAAGTCTTTGTCCAACATTGGTGGACGATTATCAGCACCAGAGAGTATCATGTACTCAGCAAGAGTATTCTTTTGACCAATTTGAATGATTGAATCCATTTTGATTTAATATGTGATAAGATGAAAGATGATCTACAGTGATTGGAGGTTGTTGTGTTAAAGTGAGATTAGATTAAAGTGATTGAGTCTTTGAAATACACGGGATTTTACAATTCTTGATAAAATCAGGAAAACAAATTTTTACGGGATTTTACAAATCAAAGAACAACCGTATATTCACCTAATGAAAGCGTATAGTTCACTGATATGTGAGAAATTACATATCCTTTTTATCAAAAATAAACCCTAAAATGATGAAATTGTTCAAATTATGCTTGTATATTGCTTGTTTTGTCATTTGTGATGTGTAAGTACGGATATTGCAAATATCACAAGAAAACAGTCAAAACCAGGCAAACACGGACACGGGAAAGGTAGAGTACACAAGAGATAGGAGTTTGCTAGCAAAAGGTCAACATTGGTCAACCACAAGAAGACAAAACCTTGAAAATACCCAAAGGACCCTTATTGTTAAATCAATGTGCACTTAAAGTCAAAAAAACCCCTAACACCGTTAGTCCCTTGTTAACTAATAACTAACGGTCATTAAATTGTTATTAACCAAAACCAATTTCATTTACCCAAGCCTAAAACAAATTACCCAAGCCCAAATCCCTTTATAATAAAGAAAACGAAGCTTAAGTCAACGCCTGTTTAAACCCAGTCAAATATCAAAACTCATAAAAGAAGAAAATGGCGCCAAAGATTTTTACTATTCATCGCCCCTTACCTCGCGTCAAAATCAAAAGGTAAAACCACTTCCTTTCATCCATCCAACGTGGCTCTAAGATTCCAAGTACTATGCTACACGCTGGCAAGCATAGACGTCACCAAAAGTTGTGATTGGCCAAGTCCTGCTCACTCTGGCAAAGGGAATGACACGTGGTATCCAAACAAACACAAATATGGAAGGAATTTAACTGTAGAAATAGATTATCAAATCAAAATATTTGAAACCATTCAAATCATTGTCCAAATTGAAAACGAGGTCTCAATTTCATAATTCTTCGAGGAAAAACGACCCGGTAATCACTTACCGGTTAAACGAATAATATTTTGTGTAGATTATTCCTATTTACACTGAGTTTAGTGCAAATTCCTTCCATATTTGTGTTTCTTTAGATACCACGTGTCATTTCCTTTGCCAGAGTGAGCAGGACTTTGTCAATCACAACTTTTGGTGACGTCTGTGCTTGCCAGCGTGTAGCATAGTACTTGGAATCTTAGAGCCATGTTGGATGGATGAAAAGGAGTGGTTTTACCTTTTGATTTTGACGCGAGGTAAGGGACGATGAATAGTAAAAATCTTTGGCGCCATTTTCTTCTTTTATGCGTTTTGATATTTGACTGGGTTTAAACCGGCGTTGACTTGAGCTTCGTTTTCTTTATTATAAAGGGATTTGGGCTTGGGTAATTTGTTTTGGGCTTGGATAAATGAAATTGGTTTTGATTAATAGCAATTTAACGACCGTTAGTTATTAGTTAACAAGGGACTAACGGTGTTAGGGTTTTTTTAACTTTAAGTGCACATTGATTTAACAATAAGGGTCCTTTGGGTATTTTCAAGGTTTTGTCTTCTTGTGGTTGACCAATGTTGACCTTTTGTTGACCTTTTGCTAGCAAACTCCCATCTCTTATGTACTCTATCTTTCCCGTGTCCGTGTTTGCCCGGTTTTGACTGTTTTCTTGTGATATTTGCAATATCCGTACCTACACATCACAAATGACAAAACAAGCAATATACAAGCATAATTTGCACAATTTAATCATTTTAGGGTTTATTTTGATAAAAAGGATATGTGATTTCTCACATATCAAAATTCCCCAAACTAAGTGATAGTCGTGTCCTCACGCAATATTATATGCTCTAAAACCAAATACCTCAAAACCTCCCTAAACTAATCCTTTAAAAATTAGTAAAGTCTTTTGTGGGGAGAGTTAAGAAATCATAAGTTTTAAAACACCCCGCTTTCCTATTTTTCAAAACTTTTCATTTTTATGATTTTCATAATTTACCACTTACAACTTATTCATGCGTGGCATAATGTATTGTTTTCATTATTCATTGATAACTTTTAGGATCGCGGAACAAAAAGCACTAAAAGTGTCTAAATGGATAAATTCATCGTCCCGACTTTCACTTCTCCAAGCCAAGCTTAAAAACAAGATCATTGTAAAATACAAGTTATAATGCTAACACTACTCATAAAAGCTAATTGTGTACTTACTTTTCCTCCCTTATTCCTAATTTCCTCTAAGGATTTTATTATTATTATTGGTGACAAATAAATTATGTCCTTATGAATAAAGTAAACCCGGTATAGACCATTAATAGTTTGAAATCCTTTCCTAAAGAGACGATGTGGTGAAAATAAAGTCCACATTAAGGTTCTAAATTCACATGATTTAGGGGTTATCCTTTTTATTTCATCCGAAACAACTCAACTACGAGTCCAGAGACGGAGGCTTTATTTAGATAACCCCGGAGTCGAAATTTGGCTTTATTCTTCTTATTATTATTATTATAGCAACATTATTAAACCTCGGTCCTTTAAACAACTGCCACATCGGTATGCGAGCCGACCATGGTCCAGGAGTCTTATTTCGACCTCGGTGAATTCCTCGACCTTTTAGAAGGCTGCAACATCGGTTGTGAGCCGGCAAGATGCAGCAAACTTTTATCAGTCTCGGATTATTATTACTATGTGCCTTATTTAGAAGACTGCCACATCGGTTGTGAGCCGGCAAGAGGCAGTAAACTTTTATCAGCCCACAGTTTTTATTATTATTATTATTACCTCCACCCTTTAAACGACTGTCACATCGGTATGCGAGCCGACCATGATCCAGAAGTCTTATTTCGGCTTCGGTTTATTACATAATTATTATTATTATAGCCAAATTTCAAGTCCTGTGGTCTTTTAACAACTGCCACATCGGTATGCGAGCCGACCATGGTCCAGGAGTCTTATTTCGACCTCGGTGAATTCCTCGACCTTTTAGAAGGCTGCAACATCGGTTGTGAGCCGGCAAGATGCAGCAAACTTTTATCAGTCTCGGATTATTATTACTATGTGCCTTATTTAGAAGACTGCCACATCGGTTGTGAGCCGGCAAGAGGCAGTAAACTTTTATCAGCCCACAGTTTTTATTATTATTATTATTACCTCCACCCTTTAAACGACTGTCACATCGGTATGCGAGCCGACCATGATCCAGAAGTCTTATTTCGGCTTCGGTTTATTACATAATTATTATTATTATAGCCAAATTTCAAGTCCTGTGGTCTTTTAACAACTGCCACATCGGTATGCGAGCCGACCATGGTCCAGGAGTCTTATTTCGACCTCGGTGAATTCCTCGACCTTTTAGAAGGCTGCAACATCGGTTGTGAGCCGGCAAGATGCATCAAACTTTTATCAGTCTCGGATTATTATTACTATTTGCCTTATTTAGAAGACTGCCACATCGGTTGTAAGCCGGCAAGAGGCAGTAAACTTTTATCAGCCCACAGTTTTTATTATTATTATTATTACCTCCACCCTTTAAACGACTAAAATTGTTAAAAATTTTTGTGGGGAAAAACGGGTAAACTAGAACACGGGCAAAGATAGGTAAGATCATATTCTAGATATACTACCCATAGGACTAAAATTAAACATTGTCCTCAATGTTTTTCCATATCTACGAACTTAAAACCCCATACTAGAACTCAAAAAGTCGAATGCATAATCCAAGCAAAGGAAAAAGTATCACAAAAATCTTAAGCCGTTTATCAAGTATGCTAAAAGATAAATGTTAGTCGATAATAATCTTAGGATATTGGATTTTCACAAACTAATGGCAAGCAAAGGCTAGGAAGCTCAAGTGGATCGGGACAAAACACCAAACACGAGAGTCTTCAATTTTTTTTTGGGTCAATCCTACAAACAATCACAAGCACAAACTAACAAGAATCGAAGAGTACAAGCCTCTCTCACAATCACATAGGAAATAAGAAGAAATAGTTTGATAACACAGGGGTGCCTCCCACGAAGCGCTTTGTTTTTGGTAACCGAGTCACATAGCTTGACTCGATCCCCGAATTCATTCGTCCTTGGGGATGAAACAAGTGGAAAAACAAAATTCCATTGAACATTTAACTGCCACCGGCTCTTGAGAAGAAAAATGAAAAGCGAAGATGCCGGGGTCAAAAATGGTGTCTTCACTCCCGAAGGAGAAAAGAAAGTTCACATGATGAGTAAAAAGGATTTGGACAACAATTGTGAAGAAAAGATAATGGTGGTCCTTAGATGATAATCTCACACATGATGGAGAAAAAGTTTTCTCCCAGATCCCGGGATCAAAAACTTTAACCATATTTTTCAAAGTATCAAGTTGGGATTCATCCTTGAAACATTATGGTTCATGATCGAAAAACACTTCGAGAAAGAGATTATGGGTGGTGTCATCAATAAGCAATCTCTCAAGATAGAATACGTCTCCCTCCAATCTTAATATCCTTACCTCAATAGACTAGAAATTTCGAGAGCTATAAAAAGCATCCGATCTCATCATTATCGCCTCTTGTCGAAACACTCATCTCATCGAAAAAAAGAAGGTGGGTTTAAGTAAAACTGGCCTCATTAAAATTAGAAACATTGGAGCCTTTCTCACGAACATCCTCTAACATCTTTTAAAAAAGGATTAATGTTACTGGAGTTGTTTTGCTTCAAATTCAAAAAGAGGCACTAGTAACAAATCTTGGATTTCTCACACATGCTCGTTTGTTTTGAACGACCACACAGTTCAGATATTATGTGACCAAATGTACCAGGATAAAATAATTACCACACTTGGAACTCCATTGTGTGTGATCCATTTCAGAAAATTATTTCAGTGGCCACTAGGCGGCAACATTTGAATATTTAGGGAACTAGAGGGTAATCATGGTAATTTGTTTGTTGATTTTTTATCACCTTATAATTGGGACGTGACAGATACAAATAAGTTGGAATATTAGTCACAGCTATATATATACATAGTTACAATGTAATGTCACACAATGAATAGTGTGACCAAAATCCATATATGGTCCACAATAAAAGTAATTGTGTATGTGGCTAAATCATATAGTCAAGTTTGTAACCCATTAATTTAAAAGTGACTGCTATTTTTTTAACTCGATATTTTAGCCACATATAATTGAAATGTGGTGACCACTAAAGGTAAGGTTGAAGCATTAGTCACGCTATAACATTTAAAAGTGGACAAATATATTCACACAGTTTGAACAGTGTTGACCAGCATGTCATATATTGTCACACTAAACCCTAGACAACATGAATAAGTTTAACTAAAAATTCAAAGTTATATATGGTCACATTGAGTGTTTTGTGTGACGAAATCAAGATGATTATAATGGTCACATAAGAATTGTTTTATGTGGCTAAATCATAGAGTCAAGTTGTCACACATATAACCTTTTTATACAAAACCCCTTTTTTTACTATTTTTACTAAAAATTTCTAACACCCCAAATATTTTCGGAGTTCTCCGCTTATTTTTTTGGTATCCCGCCTACAACATTTTTTTTACTCAAATCAAATCCTTCCCTCCACTCTTTCACTACCTTTCTAAATCTCGATCCACCACAAATCTCGCTACCTATAACCAGACCGGAATCCCCCCCCTGTGCTCTCCTACGATATCCCATGTTACCCGCGATTACACATAATAATTACCGTAAATGAAACCAACCCATCCATCCTTGGTGAATTTTTTAATTATTGAAAGTATTAATAACTTGTATATATGAATCTAAATGTATGTTGTGGCGCAGGAACTATCTTTTAGATTCGAGGTATATTAACTCAGTTTTTATATATTTGACTTTTGGTGTCTGATTTTTGACTTAAAAAGGGACTGATTTTGACTTCATGGGTTCAACTGACCACATTGTATGTTTGTCTTTCTCTTTATATGTTTAATCTCCTTGAATAATTTTGCTAGTATAAAGGTGAAAGATGTAATGCTTATATTATGTTCTGGTAGTATGGAGTGTGTTGGTGGGAGCTGTTAGGAGCGGTGACATGTTTGTTTGTTAATGCTCGTTTAAGCAGCAATACTTTATTTAAGTTTTGGGAGCATTTAGGAGCATGGAGAATTTAGAGTACATCTTACGTTACGCGACACTTTTTTATATCAAAAAATTGCCAACCAGGTACATCAACTGCTACTCTTTAGCGCTACTTTTGCCATACACACCCTACCGTTTACAGTTGTACTTTGTCATAGTAGATGTTTGGTTTTAAATAAAGCGTTTGATAACATATATTTGTATATGTATTATATAGAGGTTTTTGTTTTGGTAATAGAGCTTTTAAAGCGTTTAGCTGTTTAACTTACTGTTTTTGCCTAACATACCTAGATTTATAATGAGTAAAAGCTAAACGCTTTTGTAAAAGCTGTCATTGCATACAAGCATTATCTAATAAATTGCTCTTAAAACGACTCTAAAAAGAAAAAGCTCGTCGCTGACACAAATTAGAGCTTTACTAAGTGTCATAGTGGTAAAAAATAATATAAGAGGTTGTATACTGTCATTTCTGAGTTTGATTTTGAAATCTTATTCGAATTTATTTTCCTTCTTTGATTAAGGGATAAGGTTGTAAGGGATCCCGTATCAGATTAGGTGAACATTCTGGACCAGAGGTTGTTAGCGTTATTGAAAATGCTGTGCCCACAGAACATATATCTGAATTTCATCGCAGTGCAAACCACCTATAATTAACACATTCTGTTCGGTTTTAAATGTAAGGCTAGTAACTAGTACTAAGCAAAACAATTACTTGACACAAGTTTAGTTTTGTGACACCCTATTATAAGTCCAAACCTTCTGGGTTCAAGGCAAAGAATCAAATTATTATAAATCTTAAGAAACTACTTGAGACTGCCTTTTACAAGTTTATTCCAGTTCCACTTTTTATATAAAGAAAAATACCATATAGCTTGGGATATGTGTATAACAGCCAATGTGGACTTATCATGACGTGTGGATTTAATATTTATTATCATTGTTTACTAATATAGGCCCAATAAAAATGTTTTCAATATCTAAGGCATTAACAAAAAAAATTGACATCGGATATGCATATCCTGATTAATCATTAGACAATATCATATAAGTAATATCTGAGTCAGTTTCTGAGGTAACAACTAGAAAGCAATAGATCCTAGCAAACGGCTAGTCTGATAGCCATCATTGAGCGTACTTTATATTGGGTTCACTTAGAAAGCATAGAACCTAGCTATGCATTTTTCGTAGAAGTATGTATCCATAGAGAAAATATATATAAGGACTAATGTAAAACTCTCTACAATCTTAGCCCTATGGTGTTTTCTCTTGTTTAGTTAATTATTTGATCTCAATCAATTGTCATCTTCTGCTTGGAGATGTTGGTTTCCTGGTCATGCAGTTGGGTAATGTGATGGCAGAGGAGAGTAAACGTGGGTAACATACCGACAGGTGAATAGCTTACATTTCTTTATGGTGTATGGTGCTTTTGTTGTGATAAGACATAGAGTTAAGTATTTATCTAAAGTTCCCTCATTTGGGTTTTTGTTTTAATTATCATATTTCAGAAGCTTCTGTAGAGATATCTGATAACAAATCATCCCCCGTGTAGCGTGTAGCTGTTATTTCAGGGAAACCTGAACAAAAGCGTACAGCTGAAAGCTTGATTCAGACTTTCATAATGGCCACCTAATGAAGGTGAATGGTTTACACTCGTGAATGGTTTCAATTATTATCTGAGTTTTCAGAGATTCATATGTATTCCTAATGGAATCATAACTTTTTATTCATTACATCTAGATTATTTTCCTGGTAAGAGGAAAAGAGGCAAAGATTATAAAGAAGGAATGGTAAGATGGCTATCATTTTAATTATAGAATTGTATCAGTAATCTAGCTTTTTGTATAAAAGTATTTTGGAAGTTTTATGTATTGGAAATACTAAAATTAGCTAACAAGGGAATGTGGTAAGCCAGTTTACACATTTACTATTTAGAATTTTAAGAAAATGAATAAAAGTTGACTCCGATCACCGATAAGCACCAAAGGCCTTTGGCCTAGCGGATACCCAGCGGATAGTTAATGTGCCCGTTTGTCGGTTCAGTCTTGCGATGTGGTTGTGTAGGATTCTCTATGATATAAGGGTGCGTGTGTGTGCGAGCTTGCCTTTCAAAAAAGAACCAACCCAGAACAACCACCCCGTTTCAACCTACACTAATAATGAATCGTTTTGACCCATTATTCAGTCTGCTGTCATGGTTTTATCTTCTGTTGTAAGATTAACTACATTTAAAGCAAATAAAAAAGCAAAACCTTGAGCCCAATTAGTACAAATTTCTAACCTATTAAACTTGTACGTACACTTTCCATGCACAATTAAAACTTAAAATATTCCACTTACTTTTTTAGATAACCAAACTTCTGCATGTGTTTTTGAACAAAGGCTTCCAGAACCCTTGTTACACCCAACACAAGCTGGGCGCTAGGTGCAGCCTGCTTTTCTGTTTTAGGACAAGGAAACACATACTTGGGGTCATTATTATAAGTGTCCTTGACTTGTTCTTCTGACAGTTTCATTTTCTGCTTTTATAAAGTTAAGAGGTACTGAGGTGGTATGCATAAAAACACATGGTGACTTTCTACTCATGTGATCCAGTTGTGTTAGCTAATACTTGACCTATTTGTTTAAGCACATAACTCTGAGTTTTACTGTTTTTGTGATTTGTGTTATTCGGGCAGACATGGAAAACTCAAGCGAAAGAGTTCCCTACTTAGGAAATTCGAGAAACCAGTTTAAGGGGGCTTTCGAAAATGCAGAAGTTGGGCAGGGGATCCAAGAGTGAAGTAGGGCTTTGTTGTGAAGAAAGTTTATCATTAATTATGGGTACCTTTTATTATTGACAGTCGGTGTTGTCTTGTGTGTGAATTAACGTAACTGACCCGTAAGCGGCTATTTAGGTTAGAAATGTGTCATTAGGGTTGACTAGTCTTTTTTGTGGTAGTACGAAGTCAGTTTAGTTCTTTCAGTTTGAATAGGTCACTTTTGGTATGGATCAGTTTAGCTTTGCCATAAGTTTAAAATGGGTCAAATTGCATTTTAATTGTCGCCAGGTATGCTCATATTAGATAAAAGATGCAAGAGAAGTAAGTGCAAATTTTGTAGCAATAAAACATGACTAAGAATAGCCTAGGCTAATAATCGAGCAAGCGACACTTATTAAGGACTATTAAGACCATTTTTCATGTCAATAACAGAATATGCATTTAGAACATCTGTCAAGCATTTTGCAATAGGTTCTTTCATAATGCTAGTTTACAATTGCGTTCAATTCTCAATCTATGAGAAGGATGCAATCTACCATGAAGCCACATTTGAAATCATCTAATTAAAATACTTCGACTAGTAGTTTTAAAAAAAGAAATGGGTTTTATAATTTGAATGAGGATTTATAATTAGCGTGTCCTTATAACTGTTTGGTTATAATTTGAACTTGCCCCATATCGGCTATTAGTTGAATGGGTCAACTAAGGCTGCAACCCAATTGTTCTGGCATGTAACTAAACTCTGACCCATATCGCTTATTAGTCAACATATGTCCAATTTAGGTTGGGTTTTTATAATTTGTGTGCTGTTAACGAGGTAAATTTGTATTTTTTTTTTTCTTTATTTTTTTTTTTGTTTTTGTTGTATTTAAAGTACCCATAACAACAAAATACACGGGCAGTTTAGTATAATTTGGTGTACAGTGTACATAATTAACCCGATACTAAAATACATTTAATATAGACTTCTAGAGCGTTTTTTTTTTCTAAACTGACCCATACTGTTTGCCTATGTAAATGTGCGTGCATTTAAGAACAATTAGTACGGGTATATATATATATATATTATATATAATATATATAGGTTAAGATTCTATCACCTTTTTGGTTTGGCTATTAGTTTGTTAATAGTTTGTTGATGACTCAATGATTTTATCCTGTTTTATTTTCATTTGCAAAGATGACCATGTTGGGAAAGTTTTTCTTTTCCGGTATAGTAAGAGTTGCACCCCGCGAGCCATCTGAAGTTTTTCAACACTTGTTGTTGTAGTGAAATTATACGTGTAACAAGCACATCACTTTTGGGTTTCTTTTCTTCAAAAGTTGTCTACTGAGAGGTTGTCGGTCGTTCCTTCTGATCTCATTCCCCAATCAGAAGGTGCCCATTCACATCATTAGGGGAAGGTGACTTTATTTTTATCCGGTTTCTCTTAAGTACATTGTAAAGTAAATCACTGTATATATGGCGCACACAATCAGCTCTCCATTGACAGACTGTATACAACCTGTTATCAGAAAGCTTACCCTTTAAAGCCGTCATTTACCGAGTTTCCCCTACTAGACTCAAACTCTCCAATTCTCCCAGAGAATCGTACTTCGCGACGGAGCCCGATTGGGTTGTGGCTCGCCTTGGCCAAAGAAATTGTAATTCTTTTTCCTTATGCCTCGTAAATTTTTTTCTACTACTGTCATATCAGTAAAATCAACCTTTTCCCTTTGCAATTACAAGAATCACAGGTAACTACACAAAAAACTATGATTTCCGATGGCCTGCAGAACATGAGTTGTTCCGCCTACATCAAAGTGTTTTGAAGCAAACTATATGCAAATTAAGCAAGAGCGCTTTCCCCTAGTTGCTTAACGATCTGTCGGAAACAAGTTCATGCATATGCCTAAAGACCCACAATTAACACAAAGCAGTTCATCAAGAATGAGGTCTTCTAACATTAGAGAAGTAGTTTGTATCTTCGTTGCAACTGTACTTGGAATACCTGACACTCTTGTCCCTATAAGCTGCTTCTCATCTCTGTACTTGTATGATATTACATTAATGTTGCCAATATGATATTAATACTGCTCATGGTTAATACTGCTCAACATTAATGCTGCCAATATGATATTAGTGCTGCCTGTTGGTAGTTATTAATGCTGCTTATATATTAGTGCTGCTGGTTCTTTGTTAATACTGCTATTGGGATTAAGGGAAATTATTGCTGCTAATATATATGTTATACTGTTACGAGTATATATGTTTTTAAAGAAGTTTAGCGTTATTGCAGTAGCCTTCAGATTGTTATTTTTAAAGTATGCGTGTGTTGTGTAGTACATTTGTGTTTTGGTTGTCGGCATGGTGATGGTGATCGTTGATAGTGGTGTAGGATGACGAGCTCCGCTGACAGAGAGAGAGGGCATTACAATTGACAATCTTTTTTAGAAACAAGCAAATAACTAATCCTTATGCAACGACTTATAATGTGCATAATTGGTGTTTTTAGCTAAGAATTTGATTGTGTACGATTTACAATTGTATATTGGTTCAGTATATACATCGAGTTTAGTTAATTTGAAATGGCTTTTGTTTTTAATTGATCCGGATATATATATATATATATATATATATCTATATATAATAATATATATATATATATATAAATATATTATATATATATATATATAATGACACAAATTATTGATTTGTTATATGTGACTAAAAGATGCACTCACATAATATGGTCACGCTTATCAACATTATTGGTCACTCTTTGTTTAATTTATGTGTGAAACCCCCCCCCTAAAAAGAAAATATTACAAAATGCCACACAACTAAAAATTCATGTGACCATTTGGTGAAAAATAGTCAAACAAAATACACATTCATTTGTGACGTTAAACAGAACCTATGGTCTCAAGCTTATTAACACTTTTGGCCACTTTATGCTTAATTGTATGTGACTAAACACCCAAAAGAAACATGCTTTGTGTGACTAAATATTACAAATGGCCACACAAACATAAAATTCATGTGGCCATTGGATGAACATTAGTCACACAAAATACATATTTCTTCAATTTAAACACCATATGGTCACACTTATTAACACCGTTTGGGGCACTTTAGGCTACTTGAGTGACTAAAGTGGGGTGCCTCCCACGAAGCGCTTTGTTTTTGGTAACCGAGTCACATAGCTTGACTCGATCCCCGAATTCATTCGTCTTTGGGGATGAAACAAATGGAAGATCAATCTTCCATTTGACTTTCAAATGCCATCGGCTCAAGAGAAGAAAAATGAAAAGCATAGATGCCGGGATCAAAAATGGTGTCCTCACTCCCGAAGGAGAAAAAAATTGTGAAGAAAAGATAATGGTGATCCTTAGAGGATAATCTTACATATGATGGAAAGAAAATTTTCTCAATAACCTCGAGGTCGGAAAATTTGTCCTTAATCATTAAATCATCATTAGGTTCATCCTTTAAGCCTTATGGTTCATGATCAAAAAACACTTCGGGGAAGAGATTATGGGTGGTGTTATGCAAAATCTCAAGAACGTCTCCCTCCGAGTCATTATAAGCGTCCATAAAAGCATCGATCTTATCAATTTCACCTCCTAGGTCAAAACACTCATCCTCATCGAAAAGAGGTGTGTTAAGTAAAACTGGCTCATCAAAATTAGAAACATTGGAGTCCTTGCTTTCGACATCCTCTAATATCTCTTTAAAAAGATGATTAATGTCACTAGAGTTGTAATTGTCATCAAATTCAAAAAGAGGGTTTGAGTAAACTTGAAAATTTTCTTCTTGAACATCCTCCTTAAGAAATGAATTGTCATCTCCCGGTGGAGGTAAGCAAGCTAGAGCAGGTTCGTCGGTGAACCTCTCAGGATTAGGATCAATCGTAATCGTAAGTGAAAAATTTGTTGACGGATCACGGTTAAGCAACAATTCAATTTCTCTAAGTTCGGCTTCAAAATCAACATCCTCATTTCTTGGTGGAAATGAGTCAAGAAGAGCAACTTCATCGGCGAACACCTCAAGAAGAGAATCACTAGTCTCAAAAGATGTGAGACTAGGACTAGAATAAAAAAGCGGAGTGGTACTGCCACTCAAGAAATGATTTGATTTTTTCAATCTTAAAACTTCTCCAAAACTATCCTCGCATGAGACATCAATGAAATTAATCATTTTAATCGACTCGTTTGCATGCTTTTGAGGATGCTTATCGATATGAAAAATTAATCGTTCATCCCCGTCCCTTAAGATAAGCTCTCCTTCGTACACATCAATTTAGGCACGACCGGTCCTCAAAAAGGATCTTCCTAAAACGGAGGAACCCGAGGATCGGCTTCAAAATCAACAACAACAAAGTTGGTAGGAAAGTAAAAACTCCCAACTTTGAAAAAAACGTCTTCGGCGAGTCCTTTAGGACGAGTAATGGATCGATCCGCTAACTCTAAAGTCATTCGTGTGGGGGTAAGTTTGGGTAGGGAAAGCTTTTTCCAAATGGAAAAAGGCATAAGATTTATGCTCACGCCAAGATCGGCCAAGGCGTGACATACATCAATTCTCGAGAAATTACATGGTATAAGAAACTTGCAGGGATCTCCAAGCTTTTCGAGAAGCTTTTTAAGGAGCATCGCCAAACAATTCTCGTTCAACGGTATCTTAGCTAATTCAAACAACTTTTCCTTATTCATGAGCAAATTCTTAATCGTAAGGGCAAATCTTGGAATCAAAAGTAAAGCGTCCGCGAAGCTAATGTAGAAGCGCAAATCTTGAAAGATTTAAAAGATCTTCTCCATTTGATTCGAAGCTTTTTCACAGAACTTTTGATCATTACGTCTTGAAGGATATGGAATATTCGGATTAGGTAAAGTCTTCGGAACATCGGGTTCCAGAATCGAAATGGGGTTAACCGGAGGTTAGATGTGAGCGGTACTTCCTTGGAAATTATTTTACTCTTTATCCGTTGTCTCATTGGTTTCTCGTTCCACTACCTTTTTGGGAGAAGGATTCGTAGGAATCGAGGGTCCCTCATAAGCAACACCACTTCGAGTAGTGATTGCTTTCATCTCACCCTTCGGGTTTAGAATAGTATTATTCGGAAGAGTACCTGAAGTTGAGGTTTGGTTTTGGAAAAATCCACTTAACATATTTTGCAAATTATTTTGAAAGCATTTTGTTGATTCATCAAGACGGTTTGTTGAGTCTTCATCGTGTTTTGAATCTCATTCTTAAATTCTCCTTTCAACATCATTTGATCATTAGTTCTCTTGTAACTTGAAAACTCATTTGAAAACTCTTGTTGAACTTGATTATTAGGAACTTGAAAAGGTTGGTTTTGAAATCCTTGATTTTGAAAATTTGAAGCATGATTAATTGGAGCTTGAAAACCTTGATTTCCACAAAAAATTATTTCCCCGATTAAAATTATTCCCTTGACCTAGATTTTGATTATACCTATTTTGACTATTTTGCATCGGAGCAAAACCGGGTGGTGCCATTTGGTTGCTAACACGGTTTGGAGGGGTGATATCACGATTCACCCTTATGAACACAAGATCCGGAGGCTTGGTAAAATGGAAAAGAAATTGAGCCATATTATTAGAGAGAAAAAGAGATGAAATGGGAAGTAGTGTGTGTGCTGCCGCACAAACACTCGATTGATTGTTATCGGTATTAGGAAAATTATAGTAAGCATGAGAGCCACCAGCAAGTAATCACATATTTCCTTAACCCTCATTAACTGGAGCGGGACAGTGACCAACTTTCTTAGAAACAATTTCAACTAAGGTCGAAATTTGGTCCGCAAGCTTATCAATTCTCTCATCCGTTTTACTAGAACTTTCCTTAGAAGTCGTATTCATCCTAGAAACATTTTGTTACGTGAATAACAAACTTTTGATGTATTCTCATTTATGTTCAAAGCCTCTCTAGTAGTCTTACTCAAAAGATTTCCACCCGCCGCGGAATTTAAGGAGTCTTGATCGTTATCATTTAAATCGTTATAGAAAGTATCTACTTGAGTTAACTCCGTAAATCCGTGGTGGGGACAAGCTCTAAGCATTTCCTTAAATCGTTCCCATGCTTCACTAAAGGTCTCATCGAATTTTTGGGTAAAACGAGAAATTTCATTCTTTAAGTGAGTGGTCTTCGAGGGAGGGAAAAATTGATTCACGAATTTGGTTACGAGATCCTCCTAAGTCAAGATAGAATTAGATGGTTCTTTTTCGTACCAAATCCTAGCATTCCCCTCAAGGGAATATGGAAACATCATAAGTTTAATCACATCATTCGGCACATTCCTAAATTTCAAAGTCGAGGTAATCCTTTTAAAATTGTTAATATGCGTATGGGGATTATCGCCCCCCCCCCCCCCCCTCCCCCACCACCTCTCGAAACCATGAAACGGCTAGCTTTGAACTAATTGTAACAAATTTCATTTTGATTCAAACTGATCCGCATTAATTATGTTTATAACGATAGTTTTCCTCCAACCTTTCCGTGGGTAGTAACAAAAAAAAGACACGGAGTAGCTCTTCCATTATGTTCGTTCGCCATTGTGCAACTTCAACGATAATACGAAGCTCGGGTTCGACTATCGTGTTTGAACACATCCTCTATTTTGTGACGTCTCTGAATGTTATGGGTGGAATTATTTGGAAAATTGGAATTTCTAGTGCGCATGCACTAAACAAAACAAACGAGGAGAAAAATATATACACAAAAATATTTTTGTTTCACCGAATAATCAACAAACTTAGGGTAACTCCCTTAAGTGAAACTTGCAAACGGGGACGTAGTGGGAGCGAATCGCCTTAAAAACGTTTGTCCCTTCGGGTCGTAGTTCCGTGGAACAACCCTCCTAATAGCTTATTTCACAAAAGAGGTGCGCCTTTTTCGTAAGTGACACAAGACGGTAAATTTTGAATCTTAAGTTCGGGAACTTATTAATGGATATTCACAAATTCTCTAGTAAGAGAATTAAATTGCTTGTGTATTTTAGTATTTAAGAGAAAACAATAAAAATTGAAAAATCCGGAAGAGCAAATATTTTTGTATTTTTTATTTATTTATTAACTTCTACTTATAGTAAAAAGAAAAAGAAAAATATTTTTTACTTTTTATATTTTTTTATTTTATTTTTTATTTTATTTTTTCTCAAAAGACGTAACTTTCGAAGACGAAAGGTTCTCCAAATCACGATCGACAAATTCAAACGAGAGAATCTTTAACACAATTCCCTGGCAGCGACGCCATTCACCCAAGTAAAGCGTATAAATCTCTCAAGCAAATGATGTATAAATCGCCTCTAAAGTTGATGTATAAACCGCCCCAAATGATGATGTATAAATCGCCTAAAGAATAATGTATAATTCGCCTGAAGAGACATGTATAATTAACCTGAATAACATGTATAATTATCCCAAGTGATTACATATAACTCACCTGAAGAGACACATATAATTCGCCTGAATAACACGTATAAATCGCCCAAGTGATTACGTATAACTCGCCTGAATGAATGACGTATAATTCGCCTTAAGGACTACGTATAACTCTCCTGAATGACTATGTATAACTCGCCTAAAGGATTGCGTATAACTCGCCTACACACCTTCGAATCTCAAAACAAAAAAATCTTAAAAGACTCACTTTTTGACGTTTTTACCCAATTTTTCTTGTACTTCTTACCTATCTAAGACTAGTAGAACCATAAAAACACAAACTTTAACGTTTTTAACACGAAAAATTTGAAATCAAGATTCTAGTACAAAAAACCTTATTTTCGAAAGAAACTTTTAAAAAAGATCAAGATTTTAATGTTTTTCCAAAAAAAGATTGTACTCCTAGCCTATACAAAGGTAACTAAACAATAAAGTAGCAAGCTTTATAGTTTTAAACCCACAAAATATAAAGATCTTTTATATGAGGTTCGAACCACATACACGCCTAAATACAAGTAACAAACGCACACAAGACCTTCACAAATACCCAATAGCTCTTGATACCAATTGTAGAATATCTTAACACACACAAGGTATGGATTCAATGAAGAGTTTTAGAGAGAGAAAGAGAGGTGGTTGGATGAACACTTAGATAGAGAAAGTAAGAAAGAAAATGTAATGTTACTATGTGAAAGAAATGAACAACCAACACCCTTTCCATAGCATGGAAAGGGGTATTTATACTTAGAGTGGCCGGATAGGGCCTTGGCTTTCATGGGCTTTCCATGGGCCGTGGACTAACTAGCCTACTAAGTTTCCAAATATTACTTTACGAGCTATCTAACGATTTAATGGAAGTGACCGATACTTTTCGTATTCATAACACAAAGGCTTAAGATCAAAGATCACACAACATGAATGAACAAGCCAACAACAAGATAAAGTTCAAGACCAAGACTCAAGAGCACACAGACAAGGAATTCAAAGACCTCGCTTCAGGGGAGATTGTTAGCCTCAAAATATTAAGTCGAACATGGAATCTCGGTCTTTCATTAAGAAACGTTGTAATAGGCTATTAGGGGTAACGTGCTCGTTATTTAATCTAATATTGTATACGTTGCGGGCTTAAGCCCAAGTTAACCAGAGCCCGTCCTATTAGACAGAGCCCACTCGGCCTATGAAAATCCTTAAGAGGCCGACCCATAGAAGTGGTATATATACCATCTCCAAGATGGAAAGGGTGTTGGTTCTTTCATTTGTAACACATACTTGCTAAAGAATCCTCCATCTCTACTCCTCTCTACTTTCTCTCTCTAACTTCTCCTTCTCTTTTCTTTCTTCATTTTCGTGTGGTATGTATATGGTGAAATGATATCTTAGGTATAACAAACCATTCTCTTGATGACATTTTAAACGGGGATTTTGAGTTTCTCGACAATAAGCTTGTAACAAAGGGTTTTCATGCAATATGCATGCCCCTTTTATGACACATGTGGAGGTGGAGAAACAAAATTTTGCACGCACAATCGAAAAGCAATGAGACCTCATTCATGACGAGGATATTTTTCCTTCTCTTTTAAAGATGTCATTCCTTTAGAAATCAAATCGGCTTCTTTGATAGGTTCATATGGGATAATTAGATTGAGACTATTTATTCTTTGTTTTAATCCATTAGCTTTAATCCCATGTTGTAGTTTCTTGTTTGGTGGCTCTACTTTAGATCCTTTCTTTTCGATGTTTATATTTGTCCTTGCTTTGTGGCTAATAATATCGTCGCTTTTTCAAGAAAAAATGACACGAGGTGTAATAAAATGTGAATAACAATAACTAAATTATGAGAGTAACATAAAACGTGAAAATTAAAAACCATATGGACAAAATTATAATTTAACAAAAAAAAATTAGACGCAATCTCGAACATTCTCTAATTAGATTTAAGGCAATCACGCTCTAGACCCCGGACCGAACCAAAACCAATTTAGCACAAAACCTCAGACTGAGGACCGGACAGAATGTGTTCGGTTCGATCCGAGTCAGTCTGGTTCTACGGTCATTTTGGTCCGAGAAGACATAATTGTCGGTTATACGTAAGACCGGATCAGAACAGACATAGTAGGTAAAGTCTGGACCGGTTAGTGGTCCGTTATGCTCAGCCTTAATTGAAATAAGAGTGAATTACATGTTTGGTCCTTGTGGTTTACATGAACTTGCATGTTTGGTCATAAAACGCAAAAAATTACACCAAGGGTCCCAGTGGTTGTCTAAATTGGGTTGACCGGTGATTTTTCATCCAATTTCAATTTAACTACAGGAGCATTATCGTCCTTTCACGTCCAAGTAAACCACATGACCATTTATGTAACACAAATTTTTTTCAAATTTTTATTAATTAATTACCAAGAAGTGTTAAACCGCATAATTTGATTACCAACCCGCAAAATTCAAAAATGTCAAACCACATAATCCAAATGTATCAAACCGCAGAATTCAAGTGTCAAACCGTAGAAATAAGGGGTCAAACCGCATAAATGGGCAAATCGCATGTACGAGACATAAATAACAAAAACACTTAAAAAACACAATCTTGACGTTTTTTCTCGTTTTTTTTGCAAAACTAACTATGTTTAAGATATATCTAATATAAAAACACAAACTTTAACATTTTAAACATCAAAATTTATATTTCTTAATTTTTCGAGTACTATAGCTTTCGAACAGAAATTTTACAAGTTTTTTTCAAGATTAAACGCACACAACCTACATGAAATCACCCCATGACGACTGATACCAATTGTTGTATATCACTCCTACACAAACTTAATGATTTAACAAGAACTAGAGAGAGAAAGAGAGTTGGAAGGTTTTCTAAAGAGAGAAATGAGATAAATGTATTATGAGAAATGAAAACCAACACCTTCTCCATGTGTATTCATACTTCTTACAAGTGATATGGGGCGTGGACTCCATGGATAGTCCATGGGTTGACCCGTTTCCTTTCTAAACTTAATACTCAATCTGTCCTATTTTTATTGTCAATGTTTCCTTTTTAGGATGCCCCAAATTAATTGTCCACTACTAAAAATAGATAGGGAATTTTGATCAAGTTTACTATATTACCCTTGTTTGAAATTATTATTACAAACTTTAAAGAAGACTTTAATTAATTATATAAGGGTAAAACTATCATTTTGTCAAAAAGTAAGAAAGAGAGCGCAGTAATAAATGCACTTTTCTTAAAGTGTGTGTTTTTTGTCGAGAGACAATAATTTTGGGACAGAGGGAGGTATTATGTAAACTACGAGCTACGAACTATACATTTAGGAGTGACCGAGTATTTTTTTCGATTTCTAACACAAATTAATTACATAAATTTACATATGGCAAAAACAATATTCGAAATGTAATCATGCTGTAACAAAATTTTAATTACATAAATTTAGAAGCCTCATTCAACGAAGAAAAATTCTCACTGCTACCATTGCCATCATCATACCTTATTGATAAACCATCACCACCACCATTTACTCTACTTAAAAACGATGATCCATTAAGTAAACTCCCAACATGGCAACCATCAAACATATGCACTGCAGGCGAATACATAGAATTATACACAGAAATTGTAGGCCTAAGTGGCCCACTCTTCGACTTCTTCTGCCATTGATGTTGTTGTACTGCAAGCCGCAAACCACTATCTCTGCCGACCGAACTACTGATGCGGTAGTCGTAGGACTTCAACAAGAATTTTTACAACTCCTTAAGCAGAGTACCTAACCGTTGTAGTAGTAGTATTGGCAAGACTTGGGGGTTGTTATCGTTCTCTAGGGGAATAGGTTAGGAAGGCTTGATCACGGTCTAACAGAATTCTAGAGGTTGAGAGAAGATTATTTTTGTATTTTTATATTAATAAGAAAGCAGGTAAAATCATATGTTTAAGAGGTTGGTTTGATAAGCTAATAACTAAGCTAATATCTAATCTACTAGTGATAACTTTTATGATAATTAAATGTATTTACTTAATTATGTACTACTTATCAGATTGCTTCTCCTAATCATGTTGCCTTGTCACACTTATGATGATATGTGTAAGTATTTCCTAGGTCATGAACGGATTACACGAACCCGCCGTCTATTTAATATTCTGTTAGGGCAACGCACAAGTAAGGTAGTATGAAGACTATTACAAGCCCCCTAAGAGTACATTAAATGCATATGAAATATCTTAAGAGGGATCAACCATATAAGGGGCAAGGTAGTATGAAGACGGTTACCTGATGGCATCCTTTCTACGCACTCGCGTTTCCCTAGACGTGTCTACAGTGATACAGACACAAGCTGATTTTCTAGAACCTAACGCGCACAATCATCAATCAAGAAGCAACAATAAAAGGATCTGTTAGTGCAAATATTACGATATTTAATCTATACGATCTTTTTATGTTTTGGTAATGACAAACATGTGACTTGTAATACGTAACGTAAAGTGCGCAAGTTACTCATAATCACAAATCATTAATGAATTCATGCATCAACATCTCTCGACGTCTCAAGTATGCATCAAGACGGACATTGGTTTACACCCGACGTAAATCACATAAGGTATATACAAATAAGCATTAAACTTGTAGGATGATCAAAGAAATAAGTTTTGGTCTTAAACTTTACATTTTTATAAATGTAAAAATAATTTTTTCAAAACTTAATTAGACAAATTATTTTTGAATTAAAAAGAAATATTTTATGTGGTAATTAATTCAAAATTCAAAATCTGATTCTTTTCCCCCCAAAACATGTCAACCTTTTACCAGACAAGTTTGTCACCACAAAAAGACAAAAACAGGAGCGTCTGTCGGGGCGGTCCCTTAAATAGGCCGGCGGCCCCCTTAATTGTCCGGCGGCCCCCTAATATATCTGGGACCGCCGTTTCCTGACAGACTGTTTTTCAGCTCCTATAAATAGTGGGTCACCTCCAACTATTTTCACAACCCTTTTGCACGATTTTCTTTCAGTTCTTTCTCTTTCTAGATCTCACTAAATCTCTCTAAATCTTTGATCATTCAACTTGGTTAATCTTGTTTAAATGTGATCAAATCTTCTATCCTTTCCTCCTTTCCTCAAGTGCAAGAGAAGAACTTCGGTCATCTTCAAGATCCGAAGTTATGTAGTCTAGTTAGTCCATTTGTAACATTTGTTACATATAGATCGAGTCCATGTCTTCCAATCTTTAGTAGTGTGTAGATCCAAATGATGTATATATTTGGATGGGTTGATTGTGGGTTGGTTAGTATTTTAGGCCTTAAAATACATTGGTGAAGTGGTAGATTGGTTCTAGCTAAGATTAGGACTCGACATCTAGCTTAGTGTCGGAAAATAATGTAAGCGACGCGGTTTATGTGTTTAGGCCATAAAACACAAGGTTTGTTATGTTGGGCCATAAAACATAACGGGTTTGGTTGTACCCGAAGAAGAACTCGACATCTAGCTTAGTGTCGGAAAATAATGTAAGCATTGGTATAAGGTTTTCTCCGCCGAAAGGGAGCTTGTTGATTAGTGAAGTAACTCTCGAGTTGGATACTCGGGGAGTGGAGTAGGGCGAAGAGGAGCTTCGTGACCGAACCACTATAAATCACCGTGTCGGTTTGCATTTTCTTTTACCTTTCGCTTTACTTATTTCTTTACATTTACCGCTTTACTTTTATACTTGCATTGTGTCCATAATTGTGTGATTGGTTGTGTATATCTTGTTAGTTAAGGTTGTGTATCTCTTTGTGCTAAATATTGTGAGTATGATTATATTGTTAGAATATGTGTTAGCTATTATAAACCAATTATCAAAACTTCTCATATTGCGTCAAACTTGATTGGTGATTTGATACAAAAGATCTAGTCTGAAAACCTCTTCTGGAGGCGGTCCCATAATTCAGGCGGCCCCCTGATATACTTGGCGGCCCCCATATATATATGGGACCGCCAGTAGAAGAGTGATGTAATCTTTGATTTAAAGTTTTTTAATGGAAACGTATTCACCCCCCTCTACGGTTTCCACAATTGGTATCAGAGCCACGTCGCTCTAGTTTTCAAAACAAATGGTTTTTAAAATAGAGTACGATCCATGTATCAAATTACCCATGAAGGAGGATTAAATATGAAAAGTGTTTTGTTGTTTGATTCGTACTAGTTTTGTTATTAAATATACTTCGTATACTAGCTTGAAAGAAAATTTTCTCAAAAGAACTTGGAAGTGTCAACTTATATTTGTCTAAGTCGTAAGAGTAGAAATGATGTCTAAAACGCGAAATTTATGTGCTGGAACAACTTTTTAAAGTCCTATGTTCCACAGTCAAGTCACCAAATGAGTCTGAATAAAAAATGTGTTTTTGGGTCTCTGATGGCGGTCCCATAATTGTTCGGGCGGCCCCCTAATATATCTGGGGCCGTCACCTTTATGGGGGCCGCCTGTCTGTTTCAGCAGATTTTGACAAACTTTGAAAAATCATATAAAATCAACCGTAAGTCCGTAGAAGTCGTGCCACCCGCCATTTTTTAGATAATTGAGTCTAGTTTCATTTAAAAATACTTCCAAGTCATTTTAACAAACTAAAGTTAGTCAGAAATGCAAAATACTACATAGTGGTCAAAATTGTATGTTTCGTTTTGACGTAAAACTTGTAGCTTATCTTTTCCTTCAAGTCAAGCATTTCTAGTCAATGTATCTTTGAAAAATGGTGTATTTATCTTTTCAAAACATTCATCTTGATAAACTTTTGAAATGAGGAGAAAACTATTTTATTTTCAAATCAAATCAAGCTAAGTATACATCGTTATATCTAATACACAAAACAACGACGAATATCCTTATGTGTATGCTAGATGATTATAATGTTAACCTTCGATTTTGTGAGGACCATTTTACAGTATGAATATCGTACAGGTGATCAGGTAGATTCAATTTAAAAGAATCTCTTTGACAGGATTTCCAGCTCAAAGTGTAAGATCCTCTAACGCAGATGCATTAGATTCACTGTACTTGCTTGTTCTCATTACCGGAATGTCTTAAAGCAGAGAACACGATAAGAGTGAATCAGTTAGTTATTATCTTACAGATTGAGTCGTCAATTAATTTACTAGACCAAAATTGATAGCCAATTAACACAAGCTTGATTCATATAGAATCTCGCAAGTCACCTACCACAGTGATGTTTGATGTTGACACTGGAAGGATTTCCATTCGTCACTGTGGAATACTAAAGAGTATCACTCTGAATGTTCTGTCAAGATCACAAGGATAATGCGTAGGACTCTTTGATACCACATGTTGAATATTTGATGAGCAACAAGTGTTTTACATGAAATGTGTCCTAATGAGATTTATATTGTTGATCTATTTTGGCTCTAGACTCGATTAATGCACTTTGGTTTTAATGAGCGAAGACTGGAGCTGACTGCCACCATTTCAATATCAACTAAGTCGAAGTGAGAAAGTTAATAGATAACGTGTGTATCTCCATGACAAGTGAGACAAATGTCTTTTTAAAGAAACTTGAATGGTTGGAAAAGGTTGTGCATTGCATCACTGGGTACATGATGTCTATCTTCAATATCATAAATCATCTTTGTGATTATGATAGATTATGTATTGACCCGGTTTCTGCCTAAGTTGTGTGGAAGGCTTATTTATTTACACCCTTTATCCATACATTTCTTTTTCATTTTTCAACCCATTAAATGTTTACCAAGACGTCATTACTATCACCATGTTGTGATTGTCATGGTGATAACTCATGTCTTAGTCTACATTATTCTCGTATTCTTATTCATCTCCAAATCATACCTAACGACTTCTAATCTAACGATAGAATGTCCATGGGTAGATCCCTCTGGTTCTGGTTAGATCGTAGGACTTATACCTAACCTTAACCACCTTATGACTTCATCGACGTCGTGAGTTAATTGGTTGTTAGGTATAGTGATCGAAACCATAAAACCATTAAAAATCAATCAAAGTGTTTGATAGAAATCAAGACATTTTTAACACTTTGAGAGTTTTGTTCTTTTGGAATGCTCCCCCAACACATGTGTATCGAGATTTAAAATTGTTTTGCACATGTGGGTAGAAGTTGTGCACTTAGAGTCTTAAAGATCACATTCTTCTAGATCACATTTTAGTCACATTTTCTTCCCTTATCTAAAATTATGAATCGTTTAGTATTTTAGATACCAATTGATTAAAATTTGAGACATGAAAAGTTTCACGAGGAGAAAAATAATACTACAGATTCGCATGAATTATTGGAACATTTTTCCTTTTTCTCCCCTTTAACAGTATATGCGTGACACCACTTAATAAAAATTTGAAACCACAAGTAAAAATGATGTGACACCACAAATATGTTGAAGATAGAGTTAAGATGCCTTGGTTGTAACACACGTAGTAAGAGTACTAGTATGCTAAATCGTTCATCAATGGATGTTATTTGAAGAAAAAACGCGAGAGTATTCAAGAATACCCAATCTACAGTGGTGCAGGAGAAATGAGCACACAATTCTGAAAATGACATTGATAAGGTCTTGAAATATTGTGCTCAGTCTCCTCGTGAGTTTGATACTGAATTGCCACTTTTAAAATTCCACTAAATGTTTTGGATACATAAAATTTGACTTTTAAGAGATGTATCCAACAACATTATAAGGCTTTTGGTTTTAAAGGCTCCCCTTCAAAAACTGATCCATATAAATATGACATTTTGAGAAATTGTATCAGTTGTTAAAATTATCCGAGAAAGGGAGTGTTGAACACACAATTTGAAGGATACCACAAGTAGTGTACCATAAGTATTTACATTTATAGTTCTTTGTGAAAAATTATGTTCAACAGTTTTACAACCCAATTAAAGAAGATTTCTCCTCTTTTTCTAGAGTAAGCGTACTGAAGCGTACACTCCCTTATGACATTTGTGTCTGAGTTACAATCTGAAGTAACTGTAAGCCATTGTCATGAGCTCAAAACTTTGAATGTTTTATGTAATAGCTCAAGACCCGAGAAGATTGACATTCTCGTTGTTAGGATAAGTTATCTTTAAAGATAAATTTTCCTTACATTGAAGTCCGGGTTATGCATTGAAATGTACATAAGCCATTAAGAAAAATTAGAATTGACATGTTTTAAAATGTTTGAACTCTTGCTCGAACTTCATTTACACACCAATGTCAATGTTGATCGACATTTCTAGGTATGTAAATGTTATCGATTCCAAGAGACATGTCGAGAGGATTCTTTTTGGTATTTTTGAAAAAAAATAGATTTTGTATTTTGTTTTTGAAAGATTTTCTATTTTTGTATGTTTATTTTTTAGGTTTTATATTTATGTATTTGATTTTTTAATAATTATATACAAGTTCAATGTTTGATATATCAAGCAGATTCATTTGCCAGAGTCTCCAGTTCTGCTAGAGTCAAACATCTCATACTGAGTCGTCTAACGAGGTACTGAAACCTATCTTGCGCCAGAGCTATATTAAACAGGTCAGTTAACTGGTATTCAGTTCTGACAAAGAATAATTTTACAATACCCTTTCAACCTGTTCTTTGATAAAGTGATATCTGACATCGATGTGTTTGGTGTGAGAGTGCTAAACCGGGTTGCATGAGATGGTTATGGCTGCTTTTGAGTCACAATACATAGGTATTTTATCAAAGTGAAATCCATAATTTGTGAGCTGAGTTCTCATCCAGAGGACTTGATCACAACACGTAGAAAGAGACACATACTCGGCTTTGACTATTGACATTGAAGTACAGTTCTGCTTTTTGGACAACCAGATAACGAGCTTATCACCACCTAGAAATTGTATTCCACCAGATGTACTTTTGCATGTATCAAGACAACCTCTGTGATCAGATTCGAAAAAAGCAGTTTGTTCAAAACCGATGTCCTTCGAAGACCAGAGTCCCCTGTGAATGGTATTCTTGAGGTACCGAAAGATCCATTTAACCTCCTTGAGGTGCTTTTCAGTTGGTCTCGCTTGATAACGCGCATAATAACATGTTGCATGTATAATGTCTGGTCTACTTGCTGTTAAGTACATGAGTGACCCGACCATGCTATGATATTTCGTTTGGTCTACAAGTTCCACTCAAGTCAGAATCTAGGGGTTTAATGGACATTGGTGTACCAATGCTATCACATGAGATCATACCATGCTTTTTAAGTATCTCTTGAGCATACTTATCTTGGTTAATAAATAAACCACGTCGGGATTGGTGAATCTAAATTCCTAAAAAGAATTATAGTTCTCCCATCATAGATATTTCGAACTTGCCGTGCATTAGTTTTCAAACTTTTTAGAAAGATTTGGGTTTGTAGACCCGAAAATGATATCATCAATGTAAATTTTCATAAGCAATATGTCTTCCCCGTGTTTAGTTATGAATGGAGTTAGATCAGTAGAACCTTTGAAAAAACTTTGGATGCCAGGAAGTTGGAAAGTTCATCATATCATGCTCTTGGAGCTTGTTTGAGTCCATATAGTGCCTTTTTGAGACTATTGTCAAGATGATGTGGATATACAAATATATCTGTTGATTGACGTACACTTCTTCCTTTGGAGGTCCAATAAGGAAAGCTGTCTTGACGTCCATCCGGTAGATAGGAAATGATTTGTGTGCAGCATACGCAACAAATATCGTAACCGATTCCAATCGAGAAACTTGTGCAAATCATTCTTCGAAGTCTATTCCTTCTTCCTAACGATATCCTTTAGCCACATGACGTGCTTTTTATGGATTACAATGTTCTCTTCATCACATTTGGCTTTCCAAAACCATTCCATGTTGATAACATTTTTGCAGTATGATTTGTCGACTAATTCCCAAACATCTAGTCGTTTAAACTGATGTAGTTCTTCATGCATCGCTTCAATCCAAGCATGATCAGCCATTGCTTATTTGATGTTCTTAGGTTCTTCTCAACTCACAGGGAGTGAAAACATACACATTTCGCAATTAGTGTCTAGCTGTCATCTTGTTCTAACTGGTTGTGAAGGATTTCCAAGAACTTGTTCCAATAGATGGTCTTTTGTCCAATGGTATTCTGAAGGATGTCTTTGGTAGAATGTATGCATGTTTTATGGATCAATATGGCGAGAAGATGATTCTCCTTGTTTGTATACCGGTGTACCGAAAATGTTGATAAATTCATCTTCGTCAACCATTACATTTTCTGCTTGATTGATGTTCTCATTAGCATTGTCATTTTGTTCTTGAGTTATAGGTTCAGGTGTTGTTTGAATATCTAACTGAGTTAAATCTGCAGCAATGGTTGTTGAGGTAGATGGAGTTGTGTTTTGTGGTTGACGTTTATCGGATGCATCAACAGTAGTTATAGCGGAAGACTCTGACACAACTTGAGTATCTCCATTGAAATATTCATCAAACATCGGACCAAATAACATTTCTAACTCTTGAAGTGACGCTATGTCTGTCATGTATGCTATAGGAAAATTTCCTTTACTTCGGGGATCAGGACTTTAAACTATTTTGTTCAAGTCCCATTGTCTGACATTGTGGTGCGAGGCCAGAATTGTTGTGATCTGACTGACGCCATTGTTTAGGACGTTGTGGATCGAAGATTTGAACTATTGTGTTCAAACGTCATTTGAGGCAATTCGTCAAAATTATTACAGAATATCTCAACTATAAAAGTCTTGATTCTCTTGTTGTAATAACTCTGTACTCCTTTGACATGCGTATATTACCCCATAAAATTACATGGGTCACCTTTTCATTTATCTTGTCAAAGATTACTCACCATCTCTAACAAAGTAACATAAGGAAGCAAAGATGTGAAAGAATTTACAGTAAGGATTTTCTCGTCATTGATTATGTGGTATGGTGTTTTCTCATGTCCGAGAAATAATACAAGTTGAACGTTTTGGGAAACGTGCAATTGCAATTGCTCAAGCCAGAAAATAGTGGAAGCCGGCGCTTAGAATTGTTCGAGGCAGCCTCAACAAGAGTACATTCCGTATTTGTTTCGGGGAGGGGGAAGGTGCCGGCCCGAGGGGGAAGGGGGGGGAGGCCCCCGGGGGCGGGGGTGGAAGAGGGGGGGGGGACAATGTCGTTCTTTTAAAGTGTTCGACGCAATTGATGTTTTATGTTTTTATATACCTTTCTTACTGAAAAGTAAGTTTAAGAAGTTTTAATAAAAAAAATTCTGCCCTCTGTCGGTTCTTACTATTCCCTTACTTGGTTGAAGTCTAAAGAGTCATATGCTAATGAAATCGATGAGAACTTCTTGTTTTTCATCTTGGATCCAATAAAGAGTCCATGTATATCTTGGACGAGCGCAAGGTCAAAGCGGAGTGAAAAGGAAGCTTTTTGGAAGTTGTAGGAACAATATTGGTAATGAGTCGATCTTGGCATTACCAGAAGGATCAGACAATTTTGTAGTGATGCATAGAGCAAGGGTTATGATGCTTGCTTAGACGAAGAGAGAAGGTGATTGCTTATACGATGCGACAACTGGAGATTCATGTGAAGAACGACACGACTCACGTTATGGACTTAGGCGTGATGGTTTTGCTATAAAATGATAGAGGCATTATGTGTATGAGATGAAGAGTGTGATCTTTACAGATCATAAAAGTCTCTGACACATTTTCAATCAGAAGGATTGAACCTGAGGCAGAGACGATGGATGTAGTTATTTAGGGGTTGTTATTGCGAGACCAAGTACCATCTGGGAAAAGGCGAACGTAGTTGTTGATGCATGGAGTTGGAAAGAAGGAGTAAAGCCAAAACGAGTTTAAGATATATGTATGACGATCCAAGCTGAGTTTAGAGAGTAGATGTTAGTGGTATAGGTTGAGACGTCCAAAGCAGAGAACGGGTCAACAGAGATGTTGCATGGCTTCGACTAACAAATGGAGAAAAGAGATGGTGGTGGGTTATAATTTTTGGATAGAATTTGGATTCTTATGGTAGGCGATGTAAGGACTTTGATTATGGAGGAGGCGCATGCGACAAAGTATTCGGTTCTGTGGTATATCCTATATCATAACACGGGTTCAATTCTTAGATCAGGCTAATTTTTAGAGAGAGAAACACTAGAGAGAGAATGTCTAGAGAGAGAAAGTGTTTTCTTTTGTAAAATGAATTATGACTAGCTTACCTCTTCCAAAGTTGGAAGAGGCTATATATAGTACTTACAATATACCGGGTATTTGTACCCGACTTAAAACCGAAAAACGTACTATCAACTATTAAACTACAAGCTATAATAAACAGTAAAATACACAGGGTGACCGAGTCTTTTTCTAATATCTAACAATCTCCCCCTAAGGGAGGTCACCCCTGAGAATACCAAACATAATCACTTCAGTCTTTAGCTCGTGGACATTTAACATCTTGTACATTTGGTGTAGAGATCTTTTGATTCATCTTACACTTGTCTTTGACTGTGATCTTGAGCTTTCTTGAGATCATTGCCCAAACATAATCTTACATCATCTTGTAATGGATCGCCATCTTGTGCACTTGTGAATGAATACGTGACATCAGAGTTTGCGGAAGCTTTGACACCTTTATGAGGTCTTTCATAATATCATAACAAGTGTAGGTCGTGTCTTGGCATTCGGTTATTTACTTGACATCTCCGGAACTAGGAATTTCCATCTCCATCTCCATCTTTAAGATATCCTGTAATGAAACAGTTAGTAATAAAGAGAAAATTGGTTTGAAAAGACAGTCTAAGTGTTTCTTATGAAAGAATTTTGTAACACTTCGAGAGTTTTGATTGTTTGTCAAATGATAAATAACCGTCAATTCTTATACTGGAACAAGTTTGATTCACGCAGAACCGCACCATTGTTTCTTTCCAGTTGACACAAGATTGATTCTTATAGAATCGCACAAGTCACCTACCTAGAGCTTGTTTGATGTTGGCTCTAGCAGGATTTCCATCTTCATTGTGAAAAACTATCGTTTCACTCGGATGTTCTGGCAATATCACAAGGATAATGCGTAGGACTCTTAGGATAGGCTTGTTTCCACAGTGTGTGAAAGACAAGAGAATTGGATATGTGTCCTAACGAGATTAATTGACGATCTCTTGGCTCTAGACTCAATAGTGCGTTTTGGTTTTAGTAATCGGAGGCTGGAGCAGACTGCCACCTGTTCAATATCAACTTACTCGGAGTGAGAAAGTCAATAGATAACGTGTTTTGTCTCCGTGAGAAATGAAACAGAAATCTTTTGAAAGATTCTGAGTGGCTAGGGAGGGTTGTGCATTGCATCACTGGGTCCATGATGACGATCTTCAATGTCAGCAATCATCTTAGTGATTCTGGCAGCATATGAATTGACCCGGTTTCTGCCTAAGTGAATGGAGGGCTTCTTTCTTTACACCCTTTATCTTTACAATTCTTTTTAATTCTTCAACCCCTTCAGTGCTTACCGAGACTTCATGACTAGAACCTTGTTGGGTTTATTCCAGTACTAGCTCCATCTCAGTCGGCACTTTTCCCTTATTCTCACTTTTACTCCTTTTTCATGTCATACCTAAGGACTTCTACACTAACTAGTGGATTGTCCCTGGGTAGATCCCTCCGGTTATGGCTGGATCATTGGGAATAGTACCTAACCTTACCAACCTTATAACTCCAATTAAGTAAAATGCATGGTCAGTCTTTTGGTACAGTTCTCCTTTCCATAAAACCATTGAAAATTTAATTGAGGCACTTTATGATATAAATATCCAAGCGTTTAGTACCTCGATCGTTTTTGATTTTCGAAACGCTCCCCCTCAAAATGTGCTTCGGTATTCGAAATTGTTTAGCACGTTTAGGCGGAGTATATGAGTCCTAATAGTCACAGTTATTATTATACACATATTTTAATCACATTTTCTCCCCTTAGCACGTTTAGGCGGAGTATATGAGTCCTAATAGTCACAGTTATTATTATACACATATTTTAATCACATTTTCTCCCCTTATCAAAAATTTTAAACCCTTTGACATTTTGGATATCAATTGATTTAAATATGTTATAAAATTTGGGAGAAAAGTGTGGCCTTAATTCGCAAGTCGTGTAAGAGAC
>BQNB010038986.1:36124-48367 GCA_026074375.1 Tanacetum coccineum | reverse complement strand
AATGGAGCAAACATCATTGTATATGTCTGAAGTGCGGATTGAATGAATCATACTGTTAGTACAAAATAAGTGTAGGGTTTAGAATAGGACTTAAATTATACGTCGGGTCGAGTTCCCGAATGATTTGAGCATTAGATCTTGTACTAGAGCAAGAGAAGTGAGATGATTTTTTGCACAATTAAATGAAAACCGTTAGCCTTACCGCGGGGACGGACCCCGCGATTAGACTCCGGCGTGAGAGTAAGTAAACATGTAGAGAGAGAAAGTGTTTGTATGTAGAGTGAAAAAATCATGCCTTTCATTATGCCAGAGGGTCCCTTTATAAGTGAGTGAAATATTAGGGTTTCCTAATATTTCATTTATTTTGTTAGTGGCTGGAGTGGGTCCATTGTCGGGCAAGGTTCCGCAGTAATCGTGTGTACGGATGCGTGTGTTTTCCGCGGACGGAAATAGCCTATGGTCAAGAAAGTGAAAGTTTCATAGATTTATCTGCCCAAGCGAGCCTCTAGATCCGTACTACTGTGGGGAGGTATGTATACGCATCCTTAAGTACTTTCTGAATTTCCGCACCTTTTCCTAATCGTTGATTTTTTGTTTATCCTTACAGCTCTAGCACTTTGAGTGCTCCGGTAGATATTGTCGCTGCCACCACAACCTCCACCAAGGCCAAACTCGCCGCGGATGTTAATCCAGATCTGGCTGGTCCTTCCCAGCTTAAGGAGTCAGAAGGGTCTGATGATTCTTTCTATGAGCTTGCTACCCTTGACCCTTCCGAGGCGAAGCGTTGGTATGTTCCTAGGTGGAACATTACCAATGATTCGTTGTTGGACGATGGCTTTTCCTGCCGTACCCTGGTGGACCGCGTTGCTCCCCCCGCCTTCTTCTCTTCTCTCCGTTCCATGGACTGTGACCAATTATATACGGAGTTTAATGTAGGGGCAGCACGACAAATATGCCTTGGGTCAGAGGTGAGGTCCCGTGCGGAGCATGAGTTGGAGCTTAAAGAAAAACTCAATGCTAAGTATGCTGCACGTGGTAAGTTGTTGGAGGAGAAAGACTCGGAGATCCTCAGGTTGAAGTCTCAGCTGGCGGAGAAGGAGGCTGAAGCCGCGGAGGTTGTCCGCCTCCGTGACCAAGTTTCTTCACTATCCGGGGAGAAGTCTGCTTTGACTGCGGAGGTGTCAGCTCTCAAGGTCACCATTACTCAGAAGGACCATGACATCTCCTTGCTTGACTCCCGTGCCACTCATCTTGAGTCCGCTCTGAATGATGCCCAGGTGGCCTGTACCGAGGCCGGGACTAAGATTACTTCATTGGCGTCTGAGCGCGATAGGCTTGTCTCTGAGGTATGTCCGCACCTTTTATTCCGCATGTATATATATTATTTATATATATATATGTGTTCTTGCTTTTGCAGGTTTCTTCTCTGCGTGCTGGTTTTAAGGATTTCAAGGAGAAAATGGAAATTCAGCAGGAAGAGCAGGCTCAGGAGCTGTACAACCATGTGGCCGAGCTTGAGGCACACGTGATGGATGTCTCCAGCCGTTTGGAGGGGGAATTTTATCCCACCTACTTGACTCTTTTGGCCGAAAGGAGGTGGCTCCTGACCCATGGAATACAACTTGATATCCTTAAATGCTTGAAATCTTCCGAGTATCAGGGACTTCTGGGTCACGCCTTAGGCCGGGCTATGGACTTTGATATGCGGGAAGGCTTGGAGGCTGGTCATGAGTATGGGGTCGCCGGGAGAAGTCTTTACATGGTTGATGCTTACAATCCAGAGGCTACGAGAGCAAGTTATGTTGACGCGGTAAAGGCTCTTGAAGACGCAAGCTTCCCCTTGGTGGATTTGCTGAAGTCCAAGAAGGATGCCGGGATGGATGAGGGTTTGGATTGTTTTTTGCTGGACGGACCTCTTGCTGGTCTTCCAGAAGCTGCTTATTTACGACCATGCATTGAGCAGCTTTCAGTTCCCATTCATCATGCTGGTGATAAAACGGTCGTCAGGGAGACCTCCCTATCCTTTGCCTTGATGAATGTCCATGCTCGTGCTGAGGGAGCCAAGAAGCATGTCGCGGCTCTTCGGCAACTAATGATGGAGATAGTTTCCGCGCCTCTGTCTTCCCAGACTTGGGTGGGTGAAGCCAGTACTTCCGCGGCCCATCTTTCTGTTGAGGACAATACTGAAGAAGACACGGACGAGGCCTTGGGGAGTGTTGTTGCCGTCCCCAAGCTTGAGTGTTGTCATTTTTAGTTTTATCTTCATGACATGACCGTATGTGGTCTGCTGTGGTGGCTAGTTGCATTCTGAACACTTGGATTTTTTCTTTTTGTTATGCCGTGGCCGTGTGGGGCTATTTTTGTTTGCGGCCTGTATGTAATATGAATATTTGTTTTTTTACCGCAGCCGTTTGTTGGCCTTTTTGTTGCGGTTCCTAGCTTATCATGTTAGACATGTTTTTATGTGGATGCTGGTGTGTCCGTCTTATAACGAGGATGTTTTTCACAGGTTATATAATGTTGCTACCTTTTTATTATTACTGTTGTACGTTCGTAATAGATAGTCTTGTGAATATTTGTGGGTTATTCTCTCGGTGTCGGGTTTGCAATACCTCTTACACACCTAAGCTAATTTTGAGGCTGCTCAACCTTTATTATACGGAATAATGTAATTGCAGAGCGCGGCTCCTTGCGTGCGCGTCTTAACAATTGACATATCTTTGCAAAGCAAAAATAATTTTAGGACTTAAAACTTGTGAGGGTAGCTAATCCACACTTTTCATTAATATTCAAAAAACATTACGAGATAAATAAAATCGAAATATTGCCCTCCAGAGCATCATACGTGCCAGGCGGGTGCTTACACTTCATGTATATAACATTTCTTGAGATTACAAATGTTTCATGTTCGCGGAAGTTCATTTCCTTTATGATCCTTAAGCTTGTAGGCTCCATTTCCTAATGACTCCGTAACTTCATATGGTCCTTCCTATTTAGGGCCATGTTTTCCTCCGTCTTTGGCGTGGCTTGCATCATTGCTATGGTAGACCATGTCCCCCGGCCTGAAGCTTGTGCTTCGGACTTTAGAGTTGTAGTACTTTTCCATCTTAGAATTTACTTTTTGCCTTTTGAATTGCTGCTTGTTCTCTTTTTTCTTCTATGAGATCCAAGTTTATTTCCAAGGCTTCGTCATTCTTCGTCAGGTCTACTTCCGCAGTTCGGAGTGTTGGCATGCCTATCTCTGCTGGTATAACTGCTTCCGTGCCGTATGTAAGTGAAAACGTTGTCTCTCCATTGCTTGATTTTATCATGGTGCGGTGTGCCCATAGGACGTGTGAGAGTTCTCCTATCCAATCCTTGCTTCTTTCATCCAATCGAGCTTTGATTCCTTCTCCCAGACTCCTGTTTGCTCTTTCGACCAAGCCATTTGCTTATGGGTGATTCACGGAGGCAAAACACTGGCGGATATATAGTTTTTCACACCAGTCTTTGAATGGATTATTGGTGTGCGTTTAATTAGACACACCATTTTCCATTAAAAACGAGCTAAAATGACCAAAAACGTACCAAAAATACATTGTATTTGTATGTTTTTACTTATATTCTGCAGGAATCGGATATTCGAGAAAAGGATGAAAAACCAAGGCCAAAGGTGCAAAAAGAATTGAAAACGGTGCTTAAACGGACATTTCCGGATTGACTCGACAACGTTTGTGCATTTAATGAAGTCAAGACGAAGTCAAAGTCAACCCCAGGACACGGTATTGAAAAGGGCATCGAAAACCGAACCCAAAAATACTTTGAAGACCAAGTGGGCCCACCCGTACCCACCTAGTGGGCCCGGGTCAGCCCACTTACCTTTATAACCCATGAAAGCCCATAAATATAAAAGCCCATTCCCCATTTTATAAAAAAAACCAAACGGGCCCAACATAAAACAATCCTGGCCCAAACCCAAAACAACCCCTAACTAGTGTTAACCCCTTAACCAATTTCCCCTTTACACTGTTAGTCCTTCAAGGACTAACATTGTTAGTCCTTGAGGACTAACGGTGCAAACTTTCACCTAACTCCAGGGACCAAATGTGCAACATACAAGGACGATGGATGCAACTGACATATATACGTTCAGGGGCTATTTTTGCCCATTTGCCAAACCTTCACCCCTGTCCTCAAAACCCTTTTATACTTTTTTTTACCCGCCAAAACAAAACCCCACCCTTGTTCACTGTACTTCTCCTTCACGTGTAGCCTGCAACACCACGACAAAGCTTCACCTCACCCCAAAACATCATCCATCTCACCTTCACCCCACCTTAACCCCACTCATATGCCACTGTGGCAATCCTAAATGATATCATTGGACGAATTCAATCAAGGGTATGGATTAAATTGATTGGGCTCCAAGAAATTTCGAGGGTCAGGATTGAGCTTTGGTTTACTCTCACTCAACAAACACAACTAACACAAGTGAAGACACACAACAGCTATAAGAAGAAGAAGAAGACATAAATGAAGAGGACCTAGGAGTAGAATAGCTTTAATTTTTTTATGTTTTATGTTTTATGTAGTTTTAATCCTGTCATTTACTTTTCAGTCTTGTAAGCTTTTACTTTGTTAATGAAAATTTAAGTTTAATGCAAAAATTGTCTTTCATATTCCTTTAAAACTGTTTCTTTGTTCTAGCTCATGTGGTCTCTTGAATCTTGTTTAAACATGTTTAGTTATGCTTATATATCTTGGTTGTAATCTGGTATTAATGAAAACTTGGCTTAATTCAAAGTTTGTAGCTTAAAAATGTTGAAAATGCTTTTTAAAGGGGTGTTTGGGTTAACACCCAAAGTGGGTCAATTTAGAGTTAAATCTGTTTGGGTCACTTAGTTACTTTTGACAATCTTTAATTCTGTCCTAAGTCAAGTTTTTACAAGTTTTAAATTAGTTTTTCAAAGTCTTAAGGTTATTTCTTAAAAAGTTCATGTCTGCTACTTATATTGGTTTCAAACTGCTTATTTGAAATTTACTTCTTTAAGTGTAGTTTTTGTGAGTTGAGAGAGAGGTCTATTAGCATCAACATACATCTGTTTTGAGTTGTCATTTTTTTGTTTTTGAGTCAGAAGTCTTAGGCTGCATATGACCTTTTCTTTTAACTTTCAATATCCAAAAAGCAAACCATGTCTGTCATTTTGATGTGCTCTTTTTCTAGCTTAATTCTTGTCTAAATTCCTTAATTTCAGTTCCTACATGTTCCTTGGGAGCTAGTATAAATCTGTTTTCAGTTATTGGTAGGAGTTGTTTAGCTTAAGTTTTAACCAATTAGCCTTGAAACTGCCTGAACCACTAGTAGCCCCATTAGCAAAGGCAGTTTGTACTGCCTTTGTATTTTCTAGATTGCTATGCTTATTTTTGTTTAATTTCCTAGTTTCTAGCTTATTTGTAATCCTTAGGTGATTTATCCTCAACTGTTTTAAGCATTTTAAAGTTTCCTTTTAGCTTAATGAATCCTATAAGCTAGCTTGCTTTAGATAAAAAGTCATTTTGCCTCTTAGCATAACTGTCATCCTTTTAAGCCCTTTTCAGCTTATTCTGTTGTTTGATTCTTGCCCTTAAGTGCTTAAATGGTCTGCTAGTTTGTTTGTTTTTTGCTTTTTAACTTTCTTTTTAGCTTATTGAGACTTAAAAGTTAGTTTAAATTCTGTCATTAGTCCTTAAGAACCTTTTTCTTTTGTCAACTGTCTTAGAACTTTTGAGTATTTTAGCTGAATCTCTTTGCTTATTTCTTTTACATATGTGCTTGTTGGATAGTCTAGTTTATCTAGCTCAGCTTATTTAGTTATTTTGTATGCCTATTTAGTTTCTTAAAATCCCAAGCAGTTGTAGTAAACTTTCTAAGTAAATAAAAAAAGGGGACCATTTTGTGTGTTTGTTTCAGCTTAATTTTGGCTTATTTGTAGCTGTTAGAAAAAGTCACTTTACAAAAACCATTTATTTTTAGCTTAAGCTTGAGTTTCTTAAAGAAAAATTGAAAAAAAATGTTTGATAAAAAGGAGAGGCACAGGGGTCGAACCTGTGACCTCTCCCTTTGTATACCAAGCCTCACACACACCACACTCGTCCAACTGCCCTGGGGTCTTTTTCAAGTTATATGTTGCAACATTTAATTAATATTGTCACTTTCCAATTTTAGCTTATCTGCTTAATTGCTTATTTTAACTGCTTATTCCTTATGCTTTTTCCAGTTTCTTATTTTTCCTAAGTTCCTTATAGTTCATTTCACTTTCCTTAATTTTTCCAGAATTTTCTTTATTAGTTTAGTATTTTTAATAATTAATTTTCATTAAAACAGTTTTTAAATCATAATAAATAAAATAAAAGTCAAAAAAATATAAATCTTTTTTAGAAAATTTTCTTTTATCAATTAGGACCTAGGAAAAATAGATTTGCACCCGTAGGGTTAATATTTTAAAATTTCGTTTTTTAAAGAACGGGATCGAATCCCGCTCTCGTTTTCTTCGCGTTTTTATGCTTTAAACACCTTCGATTTTGGTCTAGTTTTCTTTGTTCTTACTTTTTAGTCACTTAGAGGTTATTAAAAGTTAAAAAAATCAATTTAGGTTTAAATTTAATAAATTAGGTTTTAGTTGCGTTCGTTTTTAATTTCCGTTAACGTTTTCGTGTTTTAACTTTTATTGCCTTTATAGTAATGCTCCCGTAATTTTAGGATATTAGTTTGCCTTTTTATGCTTTCCCGTAGTTTTAGTCTAATTTCCCGTGCCTTTGCTTGATTTCCCGTAGCTTTTAAGTTTTCCTTAGTTAAATTTTTATAATTTCCCGTAGTTTTAGAAAACCCAAATCAAATCCTTTTCTTTCATTCAAGCATCTAATTGTCAAACCAAATACGTAACCGTCAATTTCACGCCTCGTCGGGGAAAAAATAACCCGGGTCCGGTTTCTAACTTTGTGGATAACGAAGCGAGAGAGCGATACTTCCGGTAATACTATACTATATATTTGATATAATTAACCCTAAAAAGTTGATTATCATTTATCACGGAACTGCTTTCCATTATACGATATTATTTCCCCTGGTAGGCAAAATCTGCAAACAATGTTGTCCCATACGAACATCTTCACTTGATTGCCTGTGATAGTCGTAACCGGCTTTGCTTCAATCCATTTGGTGAAGTAGTCAATAACTACGATCAAGAACTTGACTTTGCTTGGTCCCTCCGGGAAGGGTCCAGCTATGTCGATCCCCTATTTATAGAATGGCCACGGAGACGTAATGGGGGTTAAGTTTTGTTGCGGATTTCTCGGAATGAGACGATGGACTTGGCAGTCATTGCATTCCCTTATTAGTTTCCGTGCATCCGTGTGCATTGTTGGCCAGTAATATCCCGTTCGGATAGCCTTGGCGACCACGGATCTAGACACGGAGTGCATGCTACAGGATCCTTTGTGTATTTCTCTAAGGACGTAGTTTGCTTGAAGTGGTTCGACGCACCGGAGCCACTGTCCTAAGAAAGATTTCTTGTATAAAGTTCCATTGATCATGGTGTACCGGGATCCCTTGCGACATACCACCCTTGCTTTCTTTTTGTCTTCCGGAAGGATTTCCTTTGTAAGGTATTCGCATATGGGTGTTATCCATGTTTGCCCTTCCTCCTCCACTATAGCGAGGACCTCCTTCTCATGTATAGACTTTTCCTTTAATTCCTCCATAAGTACTTGCTTACTGAGGTGTGCAAAGCTTATAGATGCAATCTTGCTTAGGGCATCCGCCTTCTTATTCTCGCTTCGCGGTACTTGTTTGATGGAGAATTCCTTGAAGTTACTTGCGAGCGTTTTTACTTTTTCCAAGTACTGAACCATACCCGACTCCTTTGCTACGTAAGAGCCATTGACCTAGTTTGCTACAAGGCGAGAGTCTACATTTGCTTGAAGGTTTTTTACGCCTATTTGTTCTGCGATCCCGAGACCGGCTATTAAGGCTTCATACTCAGCTTCATTGTTGGTAGCCTCAAACCTAAACCTCATGGCGTACGTGAATTCAACTCCTTCCGGATTTGACAATATCATCCCGGCTCCGGAACCATCTATACAGGATGACCCATCTGTAAACAAAGTCCATGGTTCCGGTAATTCTTTTGGCCCTGCCATGAGTTCATCTGGGGATTCTTCATCTGGTCGCTCTACGATAAAATCTACCAATATTTGTCCTTTGATCGATGTCCTTAGCCTGTATTGGATGTCATATCCTTCTAGCTCAAAATTTCCACTTTAGCATCCTCTCGCTGATTTCTAATTTTGATAATAATTGCTTTATCGGCTGATCCGTAATTACAACAATTGTATGTGCTTGGAAGTACCTTTTCAGCCGTCTGCTTGTGCTGAGCAAAGCTAATACCAATTTTTCCATGCGGGTGTAGTTGATCTTCGGCCCTCGTAGGGCACGGCTCACAAAGTACACTGGCAATTGCTTTCCTCCCCTTTCGGTCATTAAGACTGCGCTAATAGCTTCTTTGGCCGCGGCTAGGTACATGATTAGCTGCTCCTTTTCCTTTGGTGCAGTCAGCATTGGGAGTTCCGCTATGAGTTTCTTCATCTGTTTGAAGGCTACTTCGGCTTCTTGAGTTCATTGGAAATCGCTCTTCTTTGTGCACTTCTTTAGAGTTTTGAAGAACGTTTGTGATTTTTCGGCTGATTTTGACAGAAATCTATTTAAACTCGCTTCCCGTTCAGCTTTTGTACGTCCTTAAGGCATCCCGGAGATGGTAGGCTAAGGACCGCGTCTGCTTTATCTGGGCATACTTTCAGTCCTTCAGTGTTTACTTTGTAGCCCAAAAACATCCCCTCCTACATTCTGAAGGTGCACTTTTTTGGATTTAGCTTCATATTTATTTGCCGGAGAGTTTTGAATCTTTCTGCTATGTCTCGGATAATTTCTTCTTTCGTATGGATTTTTATGACCAAGTCGTCGACATATACTTCCAGGTTGTGTCCGATCTGCTTTTGGAATGCACTGTCTACTAAGCGTTGATAGGTTGCCCCGACATTCTTTAGGCCGAACGGCATCTTTGTGTAACAGAATGTCCCTTGGCTCGTGATGAATGCTATTTTTTCTTCATCTTCCTCTGCCATTTTGATTTGGTGGTACCTTTTGTATGCGTCCAGGAAGCACTTAAAAGGGTATCCGCAGAGAGACTCTACTTTCCAATCTATCTTCAGCAAGGGATAACCATCCTGAGGGTATGCTTTGTTTAGATCTTTGAAATCTACACACATTCGCCAACTCCCATCGTGTTTCTTGACCATGACCGGGTTGGATAGCGAGCTGTGATAGTTGACTTCTTTCATGATTTCGGCATCTACCAATTTTTCCACTTCCTCCTGGATCGCTTTATTTCTTTTCGGTGTTTGCCCCCTTTTCCTTTGTTTGACAGGTGGGCATCCCTCATGGACATTTAGGCAGTGGTCCGCCATGTGGCGCGAGACGCCCATCATATCTGCTGGCTTCCAAGCAAAAACATCCAGGTTTTGTCTGAGCAAAACACATAGTTCTTTGCGTCCTTTTTCTGTTAGGGTAGATCCTATGGCTATTGTTTGCTCGGGGTATTCAGGATGAATGGCCACTTTTATCTTCTCGTCCAACACCTGATTGGTCACGGGGTGTTATGTGCTAGGTCCGGAGATCATTGCACATTCCATTGGGATGACTCTGCTGCTTCGTATCATTACCGTTCCTCCTTTTATCGGGAATTTTAACATTCCGTGTGCCGTGGATGGTATGGTACGGATCTTTCTTATACCTGTTCTACCTAATATTCCATTGTGTTGAGATGGTGACCTGATAACCATGAAGTTCATCCATGCGGAAGTGGAATGCTCTTCGTCACCTATCTTTACTAGTAGGGATATCTGGCCTATCGGCCAAATGGTTTCTCCACTGAATCCTATGAGTGATGTGGTAGATGGGATCATCTGGCTTCTTATTTCTGGCCGGAGCCTGACGAAGCAATGTTCGTATAGAACTTCTGAGGACGCTCCTCCGTCCACGTACATCCTGTGTACGAAGTGCCCTCCTATTTCAGCTTCGATGATCATTGGACCTTCCGTTTCGTCTTCCTCTCCTAAAAACGGAAAAGAGATTATTGTCTCCGGAGAGAAACTCTGGGTTACCCTTTGTTTGGCTACCCTCTCCCATGGTTGGATCATCAAGATGGCTAGGGGCTTGTCTTTTCTGGCCGTTTCCCCCTTCTTTTGTGCCTTTGGCTTGTCGCTCTGCTTTAATTCTTTGATGAATTGCGATAATTTGCCTGACTTGATCACCTCATCTATCTGCTTCCTCAGCTACATGCATTCGTCCGTGCTATGCCCCGTATCCACGTGGAATTCATAGTATTTGTTTGGATCCCCTTTTTCCGTAGGAGTAACCATTGGTGGCGGAGCCTTGAATTTTCCTTTTTTTAGAGCGACAATTTCTTTTGGGGTTTTCGTAAGGAGTGAAAACCTTTCTGGCTTCCGATCCGATCTTTGCTTATTTTTAAAACCCTTCTTAAAATTTGGCTTGTTTCCTCCTTCCGGTTGTTTCCACGGCGCGGGTGTTTTTTTCTGACTATGACTGAATGCGACAACTTCCCCTTGCAGAAAAGACGTAGTCACCCTGTACATTTCGTCTATTGACCTCGGAATTTTCTCGTATAAACGCTTGATCAGCTCGGGGTGGGTTATACCGTGCATGAATCCAGAGATCTTAATGCTTTCCGTCGCTCCTTCAACATCCAGGATTTCTGCTTTGTATCTTTCCATAAAGTCCTCCGTGGATTCTCCATCTCTTTGCTTGATATGATGTATCTCCACCAGATCCTTGATGTGTTTTGTTTGTTGGAGATAATTTTCCTTGAATGCTGTTCTCAAATCTTCATAGCTGTCAATGGATTCCCTTGGGAGTTTATCGAACCAGACTCTAGCGTTTCCAATAAGCGTTGAGTTGAACATGTAACACCATGTTGGCATTTTTGCCGCGGCCTGGAATAGCTTTAAATGATCTTCCAGATCCCCTCTTCCATCATATGTCTTGACGTGGATGGGCATCCTTGTCCTTGAGAAATTGAAATGCCAGATACGAGGTGTGAAAGGGTTTCTTTCCTCACACATCCAAGGCTGTGAGAGATCATCTTCGTAGGTATTTGACCTGTGTCTTCTTGATTTGGACTTCCAGTGACCTCCCTTACTGTCTTCATTCTCTGAATGTCCGCCAGTTTCCTGAGACGACGTGCCCCTATGATGATGCTTCCTTGGTTGCACCTCGGTTTCCTTTTCGTGGGAACCCTGATGACGGATGTCAGAACGTGCAGATGCACTTCGTTCTTTTCCTCCCAACCTGTTGAACACACCACCCTCCTTCCGCGGCCTGGGCCTAGGTGAAGGATGTTAGATATTAGAAAAAGACTCGGTCACCCCGTGTATTTTACTGTTTTATATAGCTCGTAGTTTAATAGTTAATAGTACGTTTTTCGTTTTCAAGTCGGGTTCAAATACCCGGTATATTGTAAGTACTATATATAGTCTCTTCCAACTTTGGAAGAGACAAGTTAGTCAAATAAACATTTTCAAAGAACCCGTGTTATGATATAGGATATACCACAATTGGTATCAGAGCTTATGGGATGATTAGATCGTGTGTATGTGCGAATTTGTGCTTGATTTAGCTCGAAAAGTGTGCCATAGAAAGTTTTAGCTCGTTTTTTAAAGATCTCCGAATTTTGTTGTTTGTAATGATGAAGTTTGGGTGTTTCTAGTTGCTATTACCTTGTGGTATTGTGTTGCGCAATCGAAATCAAGCAAAATCGTTCAAAAGGGTGATTTTTGAATAGGCGGCGAGTTGCTCAAAGAGGCGAGTTGTTAATACACAGCGGTTTGCTTAACAGCGGTTTGACCAGGTTGTCGGCGGGTTGAATATTTTAAATAAGCAGCGGTTTGCTTACCGGCGGGTTGAATAGGCGGCGAGTTGCTCAAAGAGGCGAGTTGTTAATACACAGCGGTTTGCTTAACAGTGGTTTGACCAGGTTGTCAGCGGGTTGAATATTTTAAATAACTAATTCCTTAAGGAAACTCTGGCGGTTTGAAAACTCTACGGCGGTTTGATCAAAATATTCTTCGCGGCGGGTTGATTAACTCTTCGCGGCGGGTTGCTTGGCAGCGAGTTGTGTTCAGCGAGTTGCCTTAAAATTCCACCGGCGGGTT